>JAOVVH010000043.1:15981520-15991740 GCA_028566435.1 Scorpiodoras heckelii
TCTCAATGGGATTTAAGTCAGGACTTTGACTCGGCCACCCCAAAATCTTAATTTTGTTTCTTCTGAGCCAGTCGGAGGTGCTTGCTTGTGTGCTTCCACTCATTGTCCTGCTGTATAACCCAACTGTGCATGAGCTTTAGGTCACAAACTGATTGGTGGACATTCTCCTTCAGGCTTTTCTGATAGAGAGCAGAATTCATGGTTCCATCAGTTATGACAAATCTTCCAGGTCCTTCAGAAGCAAAGCAGCCCAGACCATCACACTACTACCACCATGTTTGACTGTTGGTATGATGTTTTTATGGTGGAATCCAATGTTAGCTTTACTCCAGGACTCATTTCTTCCAAAAAGTTCCATCTTTGACTTATCCGTCAACAGAATATTAACCCAAATGTCTTGTTGGTCATCTAGATGTTTTTGGCGAATGTGTGACGAGTCTCTGTGTTCTTTTTGGTCAGTGATGGGTTCCACCTTACAACTCTCCCATTATTGTCTTTCTTATTGTGGAATTGTGTACATTGATCTTAACTGAGGAAACTGAGGCCTGCAGGCTTTAGAAGTTTGTCTGGGTTCTTTGTGACCTAATAGGTGAGTTGTCTATGAGCTTTTCGTGACATTTTGGTAGGCTGGCCACTCTGGGAAGGTTCACCACTGTTCCAAGTTTTCTCCATTTGTGGATCATGACTATCACTGTGGTTCACTGGAGTCCCAGAACATTAGCAATGGCTTTGTAACCCTTTCCAGACTGGTAGATTTCAGTGCCTTTGTTTCACATCTGTGTTCGAATCTCTTTAGAGTGTAGCATCATGTTCTGCTTTTTGAGCCCTTCTAGCCTGCTTCACATCGCCAGACAGCTTCTATTTAAGTGATATTTTGATTCAGTAGGTCTGGCAGTAATCATGCCTGGGTCTGGCTAGTGAAATTGAACCCAGTAATCAATTGAATGTGGTTAACTGGTTTTGTGTTTACTAGGGTTATTTTTGTCTAATATTAAAATTAGTTGTTAAAAGTAGTGATCTGAAACATTCAAATGTGACAAATATGCAAAAATAGAAGTGCAGGGGAAAATACTTTTTTCAGTTGATTTCAGCAAAAACATTACCATAGCTAATTATTTGACCAGTATTATTATTGCTAGCTTCCAGCATATTGCTTTGAAAGGACTCACTTTGCTCTCGAATACCTAATATGATTAAAGTTTAATACTAAATAGTGGTGATTAATGCTCAGGGTTTAGGCTATTGTTGTACAAATTTACTACTTGCCTCTGAATGTAAACCAGATCTTTCAAGACAAGTTGCTTCAAGTTGCAAGTCCCTGAGACACAGAAAAGAACAAAGGAGCCTGAAGATGTCACAGTTATACATTGTAAAGCGGTCACTGACAAAAGAAGACATGCCCATTCCATTACACAGAGAGGGAAAAAAAAGTAACTGGGAATATTGCCCATTTTCTGTGTATTTGTTACCACTCCTTCCTGTTTAGGAGTGGGAGCTATGGCACATCTGTCTATCTTCTGACCAGCAAAGTTCATTGTGGCCTTTGTGGTCTTGCAAATCTGGCTGTCTTCTTGCTCATACCCTGGAGAAAAGTGGTTGCATTTACAAATGACTAATTTCCAAATCATTTCTATCAAGTGGCCTGGTTCTTTGTGCGGTTCTCTGAAAGCTGTCATGTCTTTCACAAAATCACGTCCCGTCTGGCAACGTCTGATTAGGAGGCTAAGCATTCAGCTTCAGTCACTAAAATTTCATCACTTCACATGCTTAATACTGAGGAGACCCCAGTGGTCAGTTCATGATCCGGGCCAGTTCTCCTTCTGTACTTAATCTTTGGGCAGAATGGGCATGAGTTTTTCCTCATTCCTGCTACATAAATAAAACACAGCTTCTCTTTTCCTTCCTCCGTCTCCCAAGACATTTTATCTGAAACACTGACAGAACTAAACTGATGTACCTGCTGTCAAAGAGCAATGATTTTCCCTCTGCTGGATGGACCAGTCCCTATTGCAACCACTCACTACTGATGTGCTTAACTTCTCTGATCACATTAACACAAGCATCCACAAATCGACAAATTTCTTCTTCGAATTACAGAATCTACTCATCTTGTGCAAACCTTGTAGACTCCGCTCCTGCAGTCTATTTTAAAAAGTCTATGGGCTCTGCACTACATTACCTACACACCCTGGCTCAAAACTATGTGCTTGCACACTAGTGCAGGTTTTCAGCTTCAGGTATACACTTGGTAGGTCTGTTTCTGTTGTGTACACGTACTTGTAGTCTAAGATCTGTAGTATAAGATCTCACTGCTTCCATGCCCTGGCTCCTCGGTGGTGAAATGTGCGTCACTGTTTAGTCAGAAATATCTTCTCTTTTTAAAAAATTTCTTTTGCAAAGGTCTAAAGAGCTTCTCCCTTAAAACAGCATGTAGAACACCGTTTTTCCCTGCAAGTGCATAAATGTCTTTTTATATTACTTGTTGGTTTTTTTCATTTATTGTCCTCATAGTGACTGTCTTTGTAATTTCTGTGAGCTTAGGTTTGAAATTGTATTCTGTTACCACCTAGACCACTTGAGCACTGGCACCATCTAGATAAGAGTGTCTCCTAAATGTAAATGTCTGTTATATAATCTTGACATTTACTGTAGGTTTTGTCAGCATTGTGTGCATTTTAATCTTGGTGGAGGGCTTGTTGTATGAGCCTTAAGGGCCTTAAGGTTGTAAATGTCTTATAAGATACAGTCATGATTAATGTAGAACAATAAATCTACAGGAAACCACCCTGTATTTTACTTGAAGTGTAGAGAGATGCATGAAGTGTGTTTAGTTATTCGTTAGAGTAAGAAACCAAGGTGCACTGTTTTTTTTAAAGCGTTTACGTATCTTTATGTAGCATTTAATATGCGAGTGGTTTGAAGGCTTTTCTTTCATCATCTGTATTAAATCACATCTTCCCCAGTGAGCCACCAGCTGTAAGCTGTATTTGTTTCCAGCTCCTAAAAAACTAAAGTAAATAACTCTGTTTGACAAATGATATGGTTTGAAAGCATTGTATGTTTCTTCATATGGTTTTTACATCATCATGTGAACAGGTGAAGTCTGAGACAGCTGCTGAGCTCAGTGCTGTTCATGAGAACCAGATGAAGAGTTGTACAGAACAGCACCAGAGAGAAGTGGATGGTATGTACCCGTAACTAATCAGCAAGCATGCACTTTGCTGTTTCTGTACCCGTAAATACGGTACATGTTTTTCCCCCCAGAGATGAAAAACCTTCACAATGTAGAGAAGAACGCTTTGCAGGAAACACACACCACAGTTGAAAGTGCTCTAAAGGTACTTCAGTTGAAAAGAAAACACTGCAGTTGTAGCTGTTTCAGTTTACTCTTTATGAATTGTGTATAAAAGGATTACATAAACTGTCTTGTAGTATTTTGTGTTTCACATACCATTGTGACATTTGAGTTATGGTTTTTTTTTCTGAACTTTGTGTGAACTCTGAACAGGAGCAGATTGAGGAACTGACGGCAGACCTGAAGCTGTTCACAGAGATAAAGCAGCGAGTAAAGGAGTCCACACTGAAAAGAGACCTTCAAAGGAACATACAAGTAAATTTCAGGATGACGATGTTCTTTCAATCAACTGAATATGATTGTACGCTGTATTCAGTAAGAATGCAACATTTGCTTCGTATCTTGCCCTTTCTGTGTTAGACTCATGGCAGCCCGGGTGAATTCTGGGAGCAGGAACAGGAGAGTCTGCTAATTGTCATAGAGATGAAGAGTGAGCGTTTACAGGAGCAGGGAAGCAAACTGCGGCAGATGGAGGCCCTGGTATAAACTCCCACTCACCATTTTTGGTCAGAATGGAAACAGACGACCTCTTTCTCTTACACACTCAGGCTGGATTTAACATTCCAGTTCACCAAAATACAGAGTTTCGAAACAACAGCCCATAATAATGTCCCTTGTTTAGGATGCATTAAGCTTCTTTTAGGTTTAATTCTTCAAACTCTAGACTTACAAATGTGAAAAATAATAATAAAAGAATAGTATTTTGGGGCGTTTTGAAGGAGGGAGGAAAAAAAAAAACGTAATTCAAAATATTGAATTATATAAATTGTGTGGACTCAGTGGCCAGTTTATTAGGCGCATCTGCCTTGTACCTATACTCTGGTTATTTTGTCAGATACACAAACCTTATAGTTGCACTTTTCAGAGAGTTTGAATTCATGAATATATAGAGTTTGATTACCCTCCATCTTATTCATCTGTGAAAATGGACCCTCCATAGGACCACTGACAACCAGGGATTGTTTGGGTGGCCAGTCTTCAGTGGACAGTTTCTGCAACATGAAATGCCACATAACTGTCATGTAATTGTTATCACTGTGCTGAGAATGGCCTTCTACCTAAATGAGATGATTTGACAGTGGCCCTGTGGTCCATTTCCACCAATTAATGGGGTGGAAGGGGATTGACCAAGTATACAAAACAGGTTGGTTAGTAATTATGTATCTTCACCTTTCACCAATGGTATCGAGATGTATCACACAAAATCGCCACTTGGTGTCTTTCAGCCTTTATGTTTAGTATGCTGGTATGTGATGGACTGGTTTCCCATTCAGGATGTATTCCCTTCTCAAGCCCAATATTAGTGAAATGGTTTCACTATGCTTATTGCAACCCTGACCAGGTTAAAGAGGTGAACCAGTGAATATAATCTTTATTAAGCCAGTATGTTTTGCATTTGTAAATGACCTTTTATGTAGAATTCATCATATCTGTATTGTGATTGTTGTTTGATGGGTTGTACAAAATAATAATCTTGAACTGTTTCTTAATAACAGGCTTGCCATCGCACAGCCCTTTACAGTTTCAAGGTATTCCAGATATGAATTTGGGCATTCTTTGTCTAGAATGTTTGTTCGTTCATTCGTTCATATATTCATTCAATCATTCGTTCATGTATTATCTGCTTTATCTTGGTCAGGGTTGCAGTGGACCCTATTCTGGGAAAAGACACGTGCATAGGTGCAATTTAGAGTGCCATCCACCTGTTTGTGGGAGGTGGGGGGAAACTTGAGCAGCCTAAATTCCCTGATTACTGGACATTTGTCATCTAGTTTTGTGTTTTAAATCTCTCACATTGTTCAATAACTGCTCACTGATGATGTCCATGCTGCTTTCCCAGGTCGAAAGGAATCTGGCTTTAGAAGACCAGGTCCTGCACGTTCTACAGCAGAATGAGGACCTCAGAGTTCGAATAGACAACTATCAAACACTAATACAGTAAGCAGTTTTAAGCCTATCGTACTCCCGTAAAGCAGGGCAGAGCCAGAGATTTTCTTTTGCTGGTGCTATGGGCTTGCCTGACTTTCAGTGAGGGTGCTCTGAAACTTAGGGTTTCTCATTAATGTGCCATTCGCCACCATTTAATTTCTACTGTAACACCCCAGTACAGGTACACATACGTGCACACACACGCACTACCTTCTCTGCAACAGTTATGATGCCATTCTGTGTTAAACACAAGGTGAAAGATTCAGCTCATGGGATATAGATGTAAAGTTCACAAGGCAACCTACGTAAACACCTCTGAATATAAAATTTCACACAATTATGCCATAGCCAGGGCTTGCACACAAACACCAAAAGCACAAGCAATAGATACAGGTTTGTGCACATTTCAGGCTCAGATTCTGAACTCACAAAACCAGGCTGTCTGTGACCAACACCTTCACTAATGAATCACACAGTTCCAAAGACCTAATGTTATATGAATCAGCATCACACTGAGATAAAGAGTCATTTGTGCCTCAACCACCAAATGTATTAAATTCATAATAGGCAACAGAGGGGGAGAAAATAATGTACGTGCCATTATAATCATTATGGTATTGCTAATGCTAAGGTACAAAAAATTACACTCTGGCTAACAGGCCGTGAAAGTAAGGTCAAAAGTTCAATGTATGCTGTGCCTGTTGGCTGAATCAGATCCGCTGTATTGGCTTTGTTTTTTAATCTAAAATTAATGGGTTTTCTTATTAATGTATTTACACTGAAGTGCCAGGAAAAACTGGTATACCAGTTAATACTTGTTACTTGAGGCAGTGTTAAACGCCTATCACCTGAAAAGATCTTGTCAGCCAACACTGCTCACGTTCACCCAGAGTCTTTTTACGGCCACGCTGCTGTCATAAGTTCGAGGTTTTGCTGGAATTCTTGTAGTCACCATACACACTAGAAATGCTCATACGTGAAAATCCAAACTTTGCTTCTACCTCCAAAATGCTATGACCCATCTCACAAGCTCCAACTATTAAAACCATGTTGAAAATCACAAAATCGTGATATTCTTGCCATTCTCGCGGAGGAAATGGCTCTAGAAGCTTCCATAGATGTTTATTGCTTTCTATACACACTGGGAGATGCAACTAATGATGTGCATAGGTGGTGTTGCTGTGTATTTTGTATAGGCTTGCTTTTTCTGGTACTTCAGTGCAAATACTAATTAAAAATACTAAATAAATTAAATTCCAGTCCCAAGCCCTGCCCTGATGACACCCATGGTGTAAAGCCCTTTAACCTCATTCTTAATTCCCTGCTATTTTGACAATACCAACGAATGCCATAAGATAAGCAACTTAAAATATAGCCAAGCAACATTAGTACAGCATCGTTAATTTCATACCTTTCTTTAATTTCATAGAAACTGGGACTCTTTAAAATGTGAAGGGAAACATTTTAACATGGAAAACGCTAGAAAAGTATCTTGTACTTCCCCATAACCTTTGCACATTTCTTACTCTTCCTGACTCATGTATTTTCCCCCGTCCAGCCAACTGTCCAAGGAGCAGAATGAGCTGCAGGAGGCGCTGGAGAAGCAAACATGGCAGAGCCAGAAACTCAGTCAAGAGAAAGAAGAGTTGCTCTTTAAACTCCTCCACAGACGAGACTCCTGCTCATCTTTTCACATACCGACTGTGCCTGCTGAAGTTTCCCCAAGCTGACCTGGGCTCAGCTCCACCTCGTCACACACTGGACTCCACTCACCCACAGCCTTGTAGGTTTAAACTCCAGACTTAAGCAACCCATGCCTCACAGTTTTAGCCTGCTGCTGGTTTCTTTCCAAATAACTGTTTTAAGGAAACTGCGGTTTTTATGTCATGCTGAAAGTGATTTATTACATGAGTTTTGCATACACTCAACCACTGTGTAACAGCTGTGTAACAATCTGACTGTTTTTTTTTTAATATATATATTTTAGTTTGGTTTTTTTATGCTTTGTTTTTTTGTTTTTTTATCTTAGTACCAGTAATATGTTTGATCTTGGAATAACAGTGAATCAATCTACATTTATTCTGTATATGTATATTATGTTATTATACATCTGGGGTTTGCTGAGGAATTTAAAATATAAATTTTTCCCCCAAAACGCCTGATCCAACCCATGAAGGGTTTAATAATGGTTAATTGGATGGGGTGTGTTGGTAGTAAAAACTCCATTGTTCAGGGCAGAGGATTTTGATGCACTGGAATGAGAACTGATGCTTTGTGATATGTTACTGGAAAATGTATACCAGTTGTATTTAGCATAATGTACCACTGTTCCAGGAAACTGACATCAGATGATGCTTGCTATCTTTTTCTCCCTCAATGGTCTATTTTTTACCATACATAATCCAAAGCACTTGTAAGCATATTTTAAAGCATTGGGATTTTTTCCCCCTGCATTTCAGATGCACTGGCACTTTTACATCAGTATTCATGTATGTATTTGTATAAGGATGACTGTGGGCTTTTGTACATTGTTGGCACATGTAAGACCAGTTTGTTGGCACATGTAAGACCAGTTTGTTTGCATGCTTAGACTTGGACATGTTCATTACTGTAAAATTTGAGCACATTGATCTTTTGTTAATTGAAATATGACTAGTGAGTGACTGTTGCTTTGGGTCTTTTAGTAAGTACAAGACTGTCAGCTAGGCGAAAATCTAACTTTCCAGCATGTACAGAGCAGTGAGTGTATTGTCTGTTCTTTTTTTTCCCCCTTTGTGGCCCATTTTCTTGTTCTCTTACATGTTTACCTCTGAACAAGTGCCTTTTTTGCTAGAGCTTCACAAAGAAAGGCTCAATAAAAGCTGCATCTGAGGTATTTGTGAAGTATGTTTTGGATTATTAGAGTACAGAGGTGCACAACCAGGTGCCTTGGAGTGGATTGTTTTTGTGCTTTATGCACAGTTGATGGAAAGAGGGAGAGAATTCATACAGATGAAACTTGAATCTGTTGGTAAGGACGTGAGTTGTGTAAGTAGATTTGGGGAAATGCAGCTCCACTGTAATGATATGTGGCCACTAGGGGGCAGAGCGGTGACGATCAAACTCAGGCATGAAGATTATTTTTCTCTGGAAGACTCAGAAATGACATTACAGACCATTTTATTGTTAGAAAAGTTGTAGTGATTATAGAGTTGGCCGTTCAAAACAATGACACCATCTGTCAATGATGACATGTACTTGTGTTTATTCCATGCCACGTTTTAGACTTGTTTAAATTCAGACACAGTCCATAGGCAATTCATGACATCTCTGATATTGTGATGTGAAGTGTACCTGTGTTTATAGCCTATAAGGACACTATAAGGTGCTGAATCCCTGGAGGATGAAAGACTTTATTTTGGCTACATGGTCTCTCACCCTCGAGGTGCCATGAGCTCATGTTGAAGGTTAACAAGTGACCCTTTTAGCGTTGAGTCAAGTTACCCAGACGTGCACTTTCACTGTGGCCTGTGCAGAGAGAATGATTAGTGGGGCTCTGTTCATGCCCAGTAAGAGCAGCAGAGATACGTGATTGACATCCTGATTGGTGATGTGCGCCCTGTTGTGGCCCCCTTTTCCTCCCTAGCCTGTCTGCTCACTTTGCGGGGTGGGGAACTCTGTCTCTCTCTCTCTCTCTCTCTCTGTCTGTCTCTCTCTCTCTCTCTCTCTCCCCTCAATCTGTGCCCTTGTGGATCGGCTGAGCGGGTGTAAGAGGATCACTTGCTCTACGGCTGTTTGACATGTTGGGACAATACCTGGCCAGGCAGTGGGATAAGTGCAGGTCAGTCCCCTGCAGTGATGTCACACGGTTCCCAGAGCATTTAGCAGCCACCTGGGAGGATCTCCGTGGCCCGAGAGGAAGCACTTGAAAGGGATACGAAAGCAGCACAACACGCTGGCAGACCTGCAGTCAACACAGCGTCCTGTTACAGCCCCCTTTCGTGCAAATAGAGGTGCTGACCCACCTGCACTTAACATTTCATGCCAGTAGTCTTCCAACAAGAAAAGGTGGATGAATTAAGTACCCCAGCTTCTTTGAAAACTTTCCAGCTCTTGTATTCGCTGTCTTCTGCAAACAATAATGCGGCTGTTTCCTTTTGTTTTCCTTTTTTTTCCCTCTCTTTTAAAGATTATCATCTTTAACGTACATAGCAGTGTGTTTTATAATAGTAGTAAACTGCTATTCATTTGTTCACTAAAACATAGGCCTACATATGTATGTGTATGTGTGTGTGTGTGTGTGTGTGTGTGTGTGTGTGTGTGTGTGAAGAGTTAAATGAAGTAGACTAGCGCACATCTGTAAATAAAATACAGATAATTATGCTCTCGGGGTCGGTAGAAAATCACCACTGCGTCTTTATTCCTCATTATTACTCTTACTCTTGGAGTAAAACTGTGCGACGTTGCTGGTCGGCGGTGTTTTTAATTTGTGTATATGCGATTTGTCCAAAGGCCACAGATAACTAAAGCAAGCTAATTATTAATTAACTAGCTAAATATTTAATACTATATAATTGTAAGCAGATTTAATATGGTTGCAATCCACGCCAAAAAAAACAAACAAAAAAAAAAACAACAACAAGCAAACAAACCTTTAATTATGTTTATTTATTTTTAAAACAGCATTCCCTGTCCAGCATCTAACAAGCAAAAGGAGGAAACCTATAGGAGAAAGAAGGAAAGGGGATAAAGAGAGTAGCAACAATAGTAATAGCTACCACTATAATATTAATATTATAATAATAATAATAAGAAGAAGAAGAGGAAGGAATTTTTATTATTATTATTATATTATTATTATTATTATTATTATAACTGCGATAATAATAACAACAACAATAATAATAATAATAATAATAATAATAATAATAATAATAATAATAATAATAATAATAAT
>JAOVVH010000043.1:16017268-16028202 GCA_028566435.1 Scorpiodoras heckelii
AAAGAAAGAAAGAAAGAAAGAAAGAAAGAAAGAAAGAAAGAAAGAAAGAAAGAAAGAAAGAAAGAAAGAAAGAGCACTAACAGCAGCTTATTACAGCTTGTGATTTGGAAATTTACAGCAACACTCAAGGAGGTGGAGATAAGAAAGGGGGAAAACCAAGATGGGTTCTCCTGAACCACACTGGAATGTGCTCTTAACCTTGGGCCTGATATTATAGTGCATATTATTATAATGTGCTGCTTAGAGCAGCAATTAAGGAGCTTTGTAAAGTAAGTGTTAAATACTAAAAAGTGTCTCACACGAGAACTCACAGTTCTGCTCTTTGAATACCCACTTGAGGGCAAACCTCCTTCTTATCTTCAAACACTTTTCAATTCAAGTGTCCTAGGCTATATCCTCTCTGTCTAATAGGTGCCACACACTGACTAAGCTTACTTTACCTCACAATCCAGAAGCATGTACTTAGCTCATATTTGTCATTCTAGAAAATGCGTGCCTAAAGCCAATAGCCACGTTAACTTCCTGTATGGTGTGTGTCTGACAGAGTGATGACAGAGACTTGGGTTTCTTAGTAGTGAAGCAGTCCACTAGACTCTCTTCCACAGGCAAACTGAAGCAGGTTGTAACTCTAAATCACACTCCACTGGTACTGGAATTTCAGCAATATTTAGGCTATTATAGGTTACAGAAGGTATCCCTTGCAAAACACTCACTTAGTGTGAGCAGCATATTTGCATAGTCTAAGTGACTACTCGTGCTACCAGCATGCTTCATT
Organism: Scorpiodoras heckelii; assembly: GCA_028566435.1. Lineage (NCBI taxonomy): Eukaryota > Metazoa > Chordata > Actinopteri > Siluriformes > Doradidae > Scorpiodoras > Scorpiodoras heckelii. The sequence goes on from JAOVVH010000043.1 coordinate 16,018,044, forward strand.
ATTATTATCTGCAAAACGATACGTACAACTCTATCAATAGCACATGCAGTCAAAAAGTCAGACCAAGTATAATTATCTCATATTTCACTCAAAACATGACAGGAAACTGAACAAACAGCATATTTGTGATTATTCTGGTTTCCCTCTGTAGGTGTAATGAGAGTCATTAACATAAAAACTCTTTGCTCTGCAGCTCCAGGCTGCATAATTAAAATATTTCTGGCATTTTTTAAATGAATATACACAGTATTGTGCAAAAGGCTTAGGCACCCTATTGTTTTTAGGTACAACTTTTGTTATTGATGTTTTTTTGGGGTTTTTTTTAGTACAAAAAGATTTTATATTTCCAAGCATTACTTTGCCAAGAAAAAAATTAAATGCTACACAAAAATGTTTGTACTTCAGTAATGAAAGCAACACATTACATACCAGACCAGTTTTCAGTCAAAATAAATGAAGGATGCTGGGTTTTGCATGCACAAAAGTAACCGTGAGCATCTTGGAGAATCTCCCACAGCTCTTCTGGAGACTTTGACTGTCACACTTACTTCTTTTTTGCATGCAAAACCCAGCAGCCTTCATTATTTTTTTTTTTTGTCTGAAGAGTGGTCTGTTATGTAATGTGTTGCTTTTGTTACTGACATACAAACTTTGTGTACCATTTAAGTTTTTGCTGGAAAAGTAACGTTTGGAAATATAAAATATTTTTTGTACTGACTCAATAATGCAGAACTCAAAGAAAGAAAAACATCAATTAAAAAAAGACCTAAAAACAATAGGTGCCTGAGACTTTTGCACTGTACTGTAGATCACAGTTTATAGAAGTGTACAGTTTCATTATCTTTATGCTTCATTTACATATTGATATGATATGATACAGTAATGCGTCTGCTTTTGTGTGATATGAGATTATGAGACATGTTTTGCATTTTTCCTAATATGACTGGCATCATACATTTCTGCTTATCACACTGCTGCAGATTTCTTTAAATCTGACTCGAATTTTCTGTAACAGTGGCTCTGACAGTTGTGCCAGCTACAAGTTAGACAATAGGTTTATAGTAATGCATTTCTATAGTGACTCAATCACTTTTATGGCAGACCCTGTGCATAATATAATAGTCTAATAGAAAAAGGGTTTAAAATGTTGACATTTTAACAAAAAAAGGTTTATGATCATTGAAATGGTGAAACTGTCTGCTGGGAGATTTAACATTTCTGGAAGAATTTAACATTCATGGAAGGGGTCTCGGGTGTAAGTGCTTTGAAATTGTCAGGTTTTCCACCATAGGAGAGATTTCAAGACAGAGGACAGACTTTAGCACTTTGAGGTTTCATGACAAACTGTTTTTTGTGATATTAATTTTGCGAGAGATCATAAAGAGAAGCCGTAAACTTTATAGCTTAACTTAAGTGATAACAGGAGCTAACTTGTCTTGCAGATTTTCCACAACATTAAAAATTGATTTCAAACTTGAAAAGTGTTTTTAAGAATAAATTAAAATTTAATCATTGGCCAGTTGCTCTTGTGTAAGAGGAATTACATATGATGTGCTGTTACAGGAAAACAGGAAATCACCGTCCTTATATACTCCATCATTTTTTATTCCTTACTTATTGCAGTGTAACTTTACAGTACGTGTTCTGTCAAATAGTCTTTTTTTTACTTGAGCCTAATTGCTGCAAAGCAGTGAGACGAGTTATTCTTGGCTGCTACTAAGACCTGTCAATACCTGCCAATACTCACTGTTTCTACAATAGCCTGCATACACTACGCAACAGATCATACAGTCATTATGAATCCTTTTTCATGAGCAACCAATCATTAATTAGAGTATAGTGCTTATAGGTCGGGACATCTAGCCAATCATTTGTTCAGGGCTGTTTCTTATTATGTGAAACTACAATTTGAATTGAGCAAGGTTTGAATTTGAGGTGACCACTTATTCTCTTCCAGCCTGCATTTCTTCTGTCATGGATTCTGCTTCATCATGTACTCTCTGATATCACTATGCAATAGTGATATTGCATTTAAGAAAAAAAAAACATGAGTCATTTCTTTAGCTGGAGAAATTCGCATTTTCCACTGCAGGGCTGATCTGAAGAAGGTTAGCAGAATCAGATATATAGATACACATAATCAGAAGCTAACCTGAGGTATGGTAATGGGCATTACAGCATGATAAACATAACTGAACAACTAAGTGGTACTAAACAAGAAATCCCCAAACTCATCTCACTAAATCTCACATTACAGAATATTACGAGCAAGTTAAAGAGAAGATACAATAGAAGGCTCGATAGTAGCTGGAAACTGTAACCACGTGTTGCCAACTGCTTAGCTAACCACATATAGACTCCTGAATAAAAGCCCTCATAAAATTAAACCACATATTATCTGATCTTTCACTTCACAAAAAAAGGTTCACTTATTTTGTGGTGTGTGCAATTCATATATCAAAATGCAGCGCATTGATTCAGAAAGTGGGTCAGCATAATAGCTATTAATATTAGTATGCTTCCACTGAAACAGTAAGTCTTTTTTATGATTGTATCTATCAATATGATGCAATGAAATAGAGAACAGTGTTTTACACAATAAAGATATTATGATAGATATTTCTGTGGACAAATATTTTAAACATAGAAATATACACTACTACTATACAGCAATCGAGGTTTCCTTATAGCATTTAATTGTTTATTACATGTTTTAACAAGCCTAATGTAGTAATTACAATTGAGCGTCTGGCTGTGTGATTTTTTTTTTTTCGTCTACCACCTGGCCAAGATTTCTCAGTAGTGATGTTGAATTGTATTCGTTAATGGCTGTTGGAGCTCAGTTGGTAAAAGCAAACATTCTTTGCAGTTGTGCATAAAAGTTGTCTAGTGTATAATGTCAGTACCGTGATATATTGGTGTGCAAGTCATTACTTCACATCCTGTGTAGTGATGGATGGATACATGTATAAGCCCTATGGCATTCAGCTATCAATACAGACACAGTACAGAGTGCGCAATTTCAAATTTCTAACCGTAACTGTAACCAGGATTCTCAGTGGAAATCTACATATTACAAGTGTGGTCCTACAAGTCTTGTAACTGATAAAAAATAAAACTTTAACATTTTATTCAGCATTGAATCTAAGAAAGAAAATCATTACACCATTCAAAAAAGGTGTCGTCTCAGGCAAAAAAACTAATTTTTACAATTTTTCTTTGCTGAAAATGGCTGCAAAAATCCACTTCAATGAGTAACAAAGTTGAAAGAAACAGGATTGAGATTTTTTGTGTAGATTCAGCAAATATGCAAATGTTGTTAACTAGCATTCATGCTAATGGCACTAAGGACTCTCTAATGATTTAGTATATTAAGTTATTTGTACTATAAATTAATCTTTTAATCAATTACTTTCAGCCTACAGTTTGCATATCAGTGTTGCGCTTTCAAAGTGATGTCATCAGTCAACGTCACAATGTCGTTGAAATAAAGAAAATAAAAAGAATGAGATTTTCTTTTTGACATGACCTTCAGGAAATTCAGGGGATGCAGTTTCTTGTTAAACAACTTGTGACCTGTGGAATTTTTCAAATATTATATAGGAGTGAATGTGTTCAGCTGACTGGGTTGACTGAATGTTGTGGAACTAAAATGTACTTTTAGTTACCTTTTAGTCCCATGCTGGACCGGGACACTTACATGTGTTAAAAATAATACCTTTACTTTACATATTTGTAAATTTAATATCAGTTCAACACGAATGGCAGTGTAATCATGGAGTTACCCACAAAGCCTAATTTACATCTTAATGCATATATCGTGACTATGAATCAGGATTCATGTATCTATAACATTTATGCTATGTACATGAATCATTAGTCGTGCTGCCAGTGTACATGAATAACTCAGTACTATATAGAAACGTGTAATTGTAAAATAATATAGAATATAAATGTCTTAAGCATGCATGCTTATATGTTTCGGGCATAGATGATGCATTACTTAGGATGCAGGTCAGACTGTATGATTATAGGTGAAAATAAGTGCAAGCCACGGTCTGCTCTGATTTTCTTGAACCTGTGCAATAGTACTTTCTCTGCGCCCGTTTGAAATTTCATAGAGTCTCACTTCCTGAAGTCATTTGTTACACCACAGGGTCAGTTTTAACCATATTTTTTTTCTATTTTCTATTTTATATGAGATCAGGATGGAATTACAATTTAATTTAGGCCTGTCCCAAAACCGGCCTGTGCCCCTTTAAATAGTAAAGCACCAGCACACAAACAGCGGATGTGTGATCAGGTCGGAGAAAGCCTGCTGTCGAGTGTTGATTCGCGCTGTCTGGCAATTGCCGATGGGGACGCGCGTCAGTTTTATAGCCGAGCCTGGAGAAGAGGCGTTGGCAGGCAAAGAAAGCCTTCTCATCAGTGTTTATTAATCATCGGCGTGATATGATACTGTAATGTCTGTGGTATTTTTACACTCACCGAGCACACACAAAGTGGCTTTTTGGACTTAATGAGTTACAAGTCTGCTTAAGAAGTGTTTCCGACATAAACAGAATGGCATGAGTCTCTGTTAATTATTAAATGAAGTACCTGATAAAGACCTGCTTCTGCTTTTTTTTTTTTTTTTGTTGTTGTTGTTGTTGGTTTTTTTTTTTGGTGCAGCTCCATAAATGTGTCTTGTATTTAATGCAAACAAATTACACATACAAGTCGCTTCGGAGAGCCTCATCACGTGCACTCAAATACATATGCATATGTACATCACTCAAAACGAAGTGGTGAGGGAAATCATGTGCATTGCAGTCATTGCTTTATGTTGCCTTTGTATGGTCAGCAAATGTATTCAGGTCTGCCGGTGATATTATATGCAAGCTGTGTGAACTGTCAAATGTGTTTATTCAAGCAAGTGTCATGACACAGGTGTAATTGGCTACTCGCGTGAGCACTGAACACTCCCATCAGGCCCAGTTTTCCAACTGCTGCATGCTGGTAATTGGTTTTTTTTTTTATGAAGCAGCAGTTGTGACCAGTGTGTGTATGTTTTACAAGCATATCATATAGACAGAAAAGTGTTTTGTGAAAAAAAGCAGAAGTGGATTGTTTCAGACAGAATAATTACTATCTAAACACACCAAGTGCTCTGTTTATTTTGGGTACGCACATTGATTTGCCAAAGTCTGATGCAATACTTTTTGACAAATGAGGCACGGCTTTGAAAAAAAAAAAAAAGAAGCTCGGTGTAACCAAGGAGCCGAAGAATGTGCTCTTTTTGTTGGATCTCACAGACATTTCTCTTAATTGGTAAGTCTCATAGTGCATTAATTAGAACCTCGATGCTGATTCACAACAACCAATCAATTACACATCTAGACATGACTGGCAGTACCCTGTAATTGGGTGGCTGCTTTCCTTTTCTCAAGTAGCCCACAGCCAATCCGTACAGACCAAACAGGTGGCAGCAGAGGAAACAAGCTCTTCCAGTCCATAAAACTGGCTAACTAGCTCCTGAAACTTGCCAGCCTGTAATTATCATATCATTTGTGTTGTAAATCACAGTGCCTCTTGTCATGGTATCATCAGACGTACGGCAATTTCATGCTGCAAATCAACATAGACAATTCAACAAAAAAAGACAGAGAGAAAAAAGATTATTTTGTGAGGCCCTGATGACTCAGAAAATGAGGCGCTAAGATGATTGTGGAGGAGTTAAGATTTTTTTTGCAACATTGATTATTTCCTTCTTTTGTGTGATTATTGGCAGGTTTACTTTAATACTAATTATAGCGTTGTCAATCGCGTATATTTTGAAAAAGACTGTAATAGTCATGTCTGTGCTGAAGATATTGTCTAATAAAGAGAGAAACATGTTTTGTGAATAAAGGTTGCAGAAGCATATAAAATGTAACTAGAATGGACTTTCCCTTCCTCAGGTTCAGACACCCCTAATTCCTGCACACTTGGATCTCTGGGAAGTGATTCAGTTTTTCTGTCAGCAGCAGCCTTTATATTAACAGCAATGTGCTCAGCTTTTATGATTATAATTGTCAGTCATAAACAAAATGGTCTACTTTTGCCGTCAGCTACATTACAAACCAAAAGTATGGAAGCAAGCAGTGATTCAACAATTTTCAGTTGTCACTTTGCCAATACCAGCACAAAATTAACAAATTAAAAATGATTGCATATTTATTCAAACTAGTTTTTATAGTGTGCCAAGTAGTGAATGAAGTAGGGAGGGTTATTTTCCTATAACGGCCAAATTGTTTTATTACGTTTTTACCACAGTAATTTTTTTATATAAAATATTTTTTTTTATTTATAAAATGACATGCCAGCAATTTTGTCCACTGATAGTCACATTTAATGTTGTGGAACTGCCATTAAACTATGTAGTTCACTCAAAAACGTAAATGTACAGTAGCATGACATGTCTGCAAGAAACTGCAAAGCCTTCTTCCAGGAAGAGTTTCGCATGTCAGAACCAGAGGTAAAGCTGTTCCTTTACTTCTGACTGTTACAACGCACTGACAATGGAGACTCCTTCCAAAAATGGCTAAATGTACTAAATATGTCCTTACGAAAAGCTTCACCATATCAAGTTATTCATGTTTTATAAACTGGTCATGTGGCGCATCACCATAAATGTCCCAGTGTACATTGTTACTATAAGAACTATGATGTATTATAAATGAATTATAAGAAGGCCAATATTATTAAAATGTGGTTTGTCTTGCATTTGGAACTACTGTCCTAGATATAATTATAGAAAATTAATCAACAGCATCTGACTAATCAGATTTAAGGATTCAACAGCGCTAGGGTATAATATAATAAAGTAATAAATATTTAATAGTAGTAGTAATAACTTACTAAAAAATTTTTATTGTTTTGAGTTAGGGAACAGTGGTACCCCAGAAGGTTAGGACACCAGGTTGTCAATTGGAAGGTCAGGGGTTTGAGCCTCAACATCAGGGCTGCTGCCATTGAGCAAGGCATTTAACCTGCCATTCAACTCAGCCACCAATGGGTGCAATGCACACAAAGTGCCAGGCCCAAGCCTGGTCAATGGGAGGGTTGCATCAGGAAGGGCATACAGCAAAAAAAAAACTTAGCCAGATAAGTATTCAGGAACCCCAAGGAACAGGAGCAAGCCATTAAAAGTAAAAACAAAAAAATGTTTTACAGAGTTGGTGTTACTTCTGAGCTCTTGATATATACATGGACAGTAAAATTCAACAAAACATATTTTACTCATGTAGGTTTTTTTAAAAGTGCACAATTCACATATTCTAATCATATCAGGTGGCATGTATCTGATAAATTAATGTGGAACTGCATCACTCCCAACACTGAGCTGGCAATGGTAACAGGTTATATAAAAGATGGCTGGTTGCAGCTTGTTGCTCAATAATTAGATCAATTATTTAGGTAATTATATAAATAACTCTTATTAAAACAATTATTTAGCAGTGAATACAGCCTATTTTAAAGTTGTGGAATTAGTTTGAGCATAGTCAACAAAACCAAAAATGAAGCTTAATATTTAAGGTCTGAGATGAATAGTTATGAAAGAGGCTGTGGGAGATCACCATTTGTGTCCTTCGGGACATGACTGTGGATCCAGATTTACCTTCCTCACTCTTGTAACTACATACCTATCCTGCGTGTTTTAGTCGATTTATTAGATAATTCATAGTATTTACTGGCAAGTATGCTTGAGTTAAATGGAGGTGCAAAAACATTACAGATTAAAGGATTATCGTAGAGGCTTTTTGTCATTCTTTCTCTTTGTATGACACATACATGTTTGGACTTCCCAAACAAAAACTCAAATTAAACATAAACCATGCCCAAGAACCAATCATCAGTAAAACAACTTTTTACAAAAGGCCCTGGCTATCTTTGATAATGATCATTTACAATAACTAACCTGAAGTATTCATTGTTTCAGACCCCACTGCAATGCTTTCAAACTTGCCATGAGATTGTGTAGGAATGTAAGTCTTTTGCACTGCATGATGTGAGACTAAAAATGTTTTTAAAGCCATAAATATGTAATACTTTGATATCACATAGCTCAAAAAAGCCCTGACAATAGCAGTTATTGTTTGCTAATGAATCGCAGAGCACGAATCAGCTCTGCAGCAACGGATCAAATTAGCATGGTTTAGCGGAACTACTTGACTTAATGGAGCTGGTGAAATAACACAGACTTGTCTCTACACCTCCAAGATTTGCTACCATCTGTTCCTTTGTTTACACCTCGCCGTTTCCACAGCAACGACAGGAGGCAGGTAGAAGTGGGAAATAGTTCGACTACATGGCTACACTCTATTACTGAACACTTCTTTATAATGAACTTAGGAGAGCACAAGATTTTTTCTGAGGCAATGGCTGAAAATAGAAGCACACATTTAGTGAGTGTTGTGGTTGGAGCTTGTGGTAGCCACAGTCATATGTTTTTTTGTGGAGGGTGTGAAAGTTCACAAAATTCAGTAATAGCTTTATCTCACATCAACTAATAGTCTCTTTTGCCAACTGCTTTTTTTTCCTCTGTTGACATTACTAGCATTTAACCTGAAATAATTTGAACCATCTTGCACTCAGGTCTGTGCATTATTCATGCTTTGGATCTAAATGGTGCTATATTGTCACCAATTATGAAGAATATGAATAATTTGTTCTTACATTGTCTTTCACAGTTTATATGCATATACGACGATAATGAGGCTGTCTGTTGTGAAGAGGGGGTGAGAAAGATGCCGATCTCACATGTCTTGGTTGCTCTGGGCCTTGAGAATTAGCAGGTGAAAATCATAATGCGTAAAGGTGACAAGGATTAATCTTTTAGCTGGTAGAATTTGAAGCCCAGAGCCTTTAACTCATGAGAGCTGTATCTCATCTGTTTTCCAACCTTGCAAACACACCCAGACGTGGAAAAGATGGATCGGAGGTGAGAATCACACAACAGATGAAAATAATTAGGCCCTACTTGGAGGACAGATTTAATGAGGACAGCTTTAATGGGCAGGCAAGGAATTCACTACAGTTTCAAACAGGGCCGATGCAATAAAAAAAAAGGAAATTGAATATCTGCTCTTATCATTCTATACATTCTTCTATATATAAATATGTATTTGATTGTTGGGGTTTGATTTGTTTGACTGTGTTGGATTTATTTGAGCCCCGTAGTTATGCTTAATAAGGAAAACAAGTGTCTTTATTTTTAAATGAGCGAATTTAAAGAAAATGATCTTCAAAAAAAAACAGGAAAAAATCATTTTTAAAGATAATGATTTCAAAAATTATACTATAAATAAGTTTAACAATTTACTTTGGGGAAAAAACGTGAAAAAGTGGAAAGGTGATGAATATTTCCTTAGTCAGATCAAGGTTTTTTTATTATCTAATCATCTGCAGGAAACAGGAAACAAGTACAAAACAAGAATTTCAAGACAACAGATAAAAATTGAACTGGTAGGGCTACAGTGCAATCTCTTGTCCTCATTAAACCAAAAAAAAAATCTGTCTTGAAGTGCTACAAACGGTTTCTGGACCTTAAATGATACACTACATATGCTATCGTGTTCGGCATAAAGTAAATGATTGTATTCAATTAGTTAATTACCTTCTTTCTGTTGATTTTTCACTTCCAAATTTGAGTCATAATGAAAAGCAAAAAATCTCCAAGCTGCTTTACATAGTAAGACATTTAACAACAAACTACGTTTCTTGCTTAAACCCTGATGTCAGTGAAACTTGGCACTCAAATGCATAGAAAAGTTTGCTCATTCTGAACAAATAAAATATTTTAAGTGTTTAACTGCCCTATAAGCACACAACAGGAGACTGTGAAAGCTGTCAGATCAGCATCAGTGGCATATATTCTTTTAAAAAAAACTGCTGCTTATTGGTCAGGGTAAAAAAAAACAGTTTAAAGTTTTTTAAACATTGCATAACACAGAAATCCACAGAATATCTCAACGTACATCGAAGGCTGAAAGTTCGACTTCAGGAGAGAATTAAACTATGCGGTTGAACAGTTTGACAATTCAACAGTACAAAACAAACAATCCATCCATCAGAATGTTGTCTTAACCAGAGCGAACATAATACATTGAGATGGAAATGTTCGAGTGGACGGTGGGGG
>JAOVVH010000043.1:16131559-16142530 GCA_028566435.1 Scorpiodoras heckelii
GCACGGATGGGTTAGATGCGGAGGTTCAATTTCGCTGTGTGCAAGCACAGTGACAAAATGTGTCACTTTCACTTTATTAGTCACACTTTGTCACACTATTGCACTTTCCTCAAAGGTGCTATGAATGATGAATGGCTCAATCCTTCTTAAATGCTTATACCTTTTTTTGTTGTTGTTTCTGAAAAATTAAAATCCATGTTGTAGGTTTCTACCTAAAAACTTTATGGGTTACTTTATGGGTTACCCTAGAGGATAATTACAGCCACCCGTATACACACTGGCAAACGTTTGATGATTATAATCTGAGATGAAGTGGGTATAATGTGAGATTCCAAATGTAACCAGCAGGTGGCGACGTTTGCCTATAATAACATGTGTGGACTGTGGCTCAGTCCCACACACGGCTTCACTACTCAGAAATATCAAAAGAACTTTGTTTTGCTCTGATCATTGCCTGCTTTTCCAATTCCATAAAAACATGATCTCACTTCTAGGCAGAAATTTCTTCAGAAATTCTTCAGAAATTTCTTCTGAAATTTCTGAGTAGTGAAGTGGTGTGTGGACTGAGCCACAGCCCATGGTATCCGTGATCTCGTTTCTATAAGCAGAAATGAGATTCTGATTTTATGGCTATACACATATTGCACTTCCAAGCATAGATACATTCCTTCAGTTTTAGTGAAGAGGTTTAAGATACAGTTCATTCCTTTTCCAACAAACAAGTCAGTTAAGAAAGAAGCAGACATAATGAACTGAAATGAAGCTTAGATTGTATGTTTAATACACACACCCACTCAGATCCTCTCTTTCACAGCCTACCAGAACAACATGCTGCTTCTTCTCCACTCCAGCAAAATGTGGTGATAAGTCAGAATGTGTCACAGTTGGAAACATGGGTGATCTGGTTCAACGGTGTATTCTCACTGGGTGTCCTGTGTGTAATATAAGGGAGCTATTGTGGTTGAAGCCCATGCAGAGGGGGCAGAGGGCAACAGCTGTAGCATAGGTCATGCCTGCTAGAAGTTCTCGGCCCTGCACCAAAACATCTGTCTCTGTCCGTAACAGAGCTACATGAGGACTATAAGCACTGAGGAGAGGCTTGCTATTTAATGCTTGACAGTACCCATCTATCACCTTCATTTTGTCACAGTTTACTTACAGGAGAACTAAACACAGCCCAGTCATGCTTAGTGTAAACTGTGTTATTTTCCAGACAACCAAAGCCTGGCTATAATGAACAGATGATATTGGAAAAGGGGTATTTCAGAGGAAACCTATGACTTACATGAGATTGTTTGATGTAACTTTGAGATTTGTCTTTAGTGTGGTTTATAAAGGATAGATTTCTGTGATTACTGATGTGGCTTCTGTTCCCCGTTTAACAAACGCTTCCTCTGTGGCCTTTTGCTCCTCCGTCCTCCTGCTAAAGCAATGTGGGCTTTGACATATGGCACATCCATACAGTGAGTGTAAACAACACCACATATGTTTTATATTACAGATAACTTTACCCATTTAGCTAGATTCAATAAGTCTTCATATTTCAATGAGTTGAATGGCTCAGTGCAAAACACACACATGCTGTAATAGTATAGTGTGAATGAATTTTACAACTGATGACTAAGATTACAAAGGTTTTATTTGAATTGAGGTTTTAGTTAAATGTAAAGTCTAAAGTAAATTGTATCTTTTGTAATATTTGCTAATTCAGTTCCGAGTGTCCACAAGTCATCAGGTCATCCCCTTGCACTACGGTGTACTGTGGAATATTTCACCAGGAACAGAGACGTGATCAAAAAATCTCTTAAATGCCTTTAAATAGAGTATGATGGATCTTAATAGCACTCTGTAATAGTGCTCCTTAAGATGAAAGCATACAGACTACACGAGATGGTCTATCCTCATGCTCCTATCTTAACAGTGACCTTTCAGTAAGTGTGTCTGGCAGGCTCCTGCTAACCCATTGCTGTCCTCCAGCTCAAAACAGCCGGCCGTTGTCTGGCTGCGAGACTAAAAGCCTGCTGAAATGCTTCATTCAGAGCCAGAGAACGACTGCCAGCTGAGAGAGGGCTACCGTGCACACATGTTTTCCTCCCTGACTCCATTAGACACACCATCCCTTGGGCAACGGTGGGACACTAAATTCCAGAATGATGGAGATAAAAGATATAAAACTACTTCAAAATGCCATGTTCCTTAATGTTACTTTTAAGGCTGTGTGTCTGCATCCTGTTAACCTACTTTAATTATCCTTTGTTCACTTGTAAGCAGCTTTTGGACCCACCGTTTTTCCATTACAGAGTGTCTGTTATGAACAATGCATTCCATGGGAGTCTGATATTCGAGTGCTTCTGCTCAGTCCATCTGCGCTATGGAATAAAGATGATGATTTTTATTTAACAACGGGAAGCAACGGGAAGCAATTACAAGCACTGGAAAAAGTGACGAGCCATCTAAGACATAACTCTGGTTAAAAATGGTCATTTTATTGTGAAATGTGTAAATGTTGCTCTTTGGTTCCACACAATATTTCGACAGTACAGTGCACAGTATCTATTTCTATTAAATGTGGCAGATGCCTTCATCAGAAAGTCTTTGTTTATCCACACATTAAGCAGCTCGACCAAGATAAAGCAGACAAAATGCTCACCACGCTGATCTCACTGAGGTTGTAGGATGGCTTTTCCCAGCCTCTTGGAAATATCTGAATTTCACAGTATGTCCATACTAGTCTTGTTACTTATGACATCCTACAAACATTTTAAAGAGGAAAAAACATACTTATGTGTTCAGTTTTTTCCCACTGTGACTGGCTTGGAGTTACGGAGGCATTTTGTCTGTGAGATCTTGGCTGAGGAGTCTGCTGAGTGGGTGCACAGAAATGACACTTTTGCCAAACATGGGCAGTAAATTCTAAATGAACTGTGTCTGTTTTGCATAGGAACAGCTTCTGCACCATAAAGAAACGTAAACCTGATCTGCACTGCGTGTGCCTGAATAGCAATTTTTGTTCCAACTTAAACCATGCAAACATGCTACATGTACATAAAAATGTAAAAAAAAAAAAAAAAAAAACAAACGTAGAAAATTGGATCTAGAGAACTAAATCAGACTTAAATTGAGATACAAATATATAACGAATTACCATCAACACAGTCACTAGCACTCACACATAACACTGAAATGCTTACACTTTTAACTCATCCATGTTCCCTGGTTTGCTGTAGTTGGTTTTGCTGTAAATCAGTTAATTACCTCCTCACTGCTTACAGAAAGATTACTCATTGTGTGCAAGTCAGTCTTCCAAGAGCACTGGAGGTTGGGATGAGCTTCAGGTTTTCAATTTATTGGACTCGGGACATTGTTCTGCTGGAGCGACTGTTCACAACCTTCTGGAAAAGTTCATCTGAAATACAACCACATGGCATTCATTTACAAATCGCCTTTACTTTCAAATTTATTTCATTTCATTTCCTAAGCATTCGCTAAAGAATATTTACCCTTCTTTGGAAAGTGTGTGGCCACCTGTATGGGGAAAAAACATCAGTTACAGAAAAAATACATTTTAACAACTTTGAATGCTAATCCTTTTCTTAAACAATTAGCAGGATATAACTCACCCTGGCTGCAGAAGTGCGCTTTGTTGAAGAGTCCTCTGCCTGGTCACTCACAGTTTTAGGAGCTAAAAAAAATTGCATAAATTGTAACAAATGGCTGAACTGTGCATGAGATTGAATTAAGCTTGTAATTTAGAAGAGAAGGATCTTACGCAGTGGCTTTATGATTGAATTAACAGCATGTATGACTCCATTAGTAGCCATCACGTCAGCATCAACAGCCGGCACCCTGTTGACATACAGAGTGGAGTTCCTCTGGAAAGAAAGAAAAAAAACATTGCTTAAATTTTCTTTGACTTATAGTATGAATGAGTTGGCAATAACCAAAACAAGCATTTATACATTAAAACAAGACACCAAGCTACACAAAAAGCTTGTAAAAACTACATTTCTGAGTGCCTTTTAGCAGTTTCACAGAGAGCTGTTGTGTTCTCACCAAGCCTAACTCGAGCGTCTCTCCTGACATGGGCTTCAGTCTGTTATGAGAGGTCACTCCACCGCTTACAAGAAACCCCTCAGCTATGTGGTACTTCAGAAGGTTGGTAAGCTCTCTGGGATCTCCTACATAGACCATTACACACAGCTATGAGTGTTATGAGAAAGAACAGGCATGTGGCAAAACTTTCAAGGAGATGAACTGTACTAATCATGTGATTTAACTGCGTAAGCCAGTAGTGGTACTTGTAAACCACAGTACTTGTAATTTTGTTGAGATCAGCCGTGGGCAAGGCACGGAAAGCATCGTTGGTGGGGGCAAAGATGGTGTAGGTCCCTTTCTGGTTCAGCAGCTCAGTCATGCCTGCCCTCTGTATGTTCCCAACCAAGGTGCTGTGAGGTTGTAAAATTACATAATAATAATATTATATAATATTAATAATCCAACCGCCAACAAGTTTATTACATTTGTGAAAAATACTCTATATATATGTGTATATAATACTATATATATGTGTGTGCTGGACATGATAGGTTAGTGATCTTTATGAAACAAAGGTTCTAGCTGGCATTTGGTAGTTAACCTCATAAATGGGTGATAAATGGGTAATACTCCTTATACTCCTGTAGACTTATTTTATTTTTTTAATTTCAGAAATTTTGTTTTACATAAATACCCACCGAACTTACTTATTGCCCCCAAAGACGCATGGAAATTGGAAAAGCCCCACACCTAAATATAAATATGCAGGACAGAAATACCATAGTAACCACCAAGAACCACTTGGAATACCATAGAACCCACCAAGCAATGACCTACCAACACCCCAGCAATCATTTAGGATACACTAACGACCACCTACCAACACCCCAGCAATCATTTAGGATACACTAACGACCACCTAGCAACACCCCAGCAATCATTTAGGATACACTAACAACCACCTACCAACACCCTAGCAATCATTTAGGATACCCTAATGACCACCTACCAACACCCTAGCAATCATTTAGGATACCCTAATGACCACCTACCAACACCCTAGCAATCATTTAGGATACCCTAATGACCACCTAGCAATACCCTAGCCATCATTTAGTATACCCCAACGACCACCTACCAACACCCTAGTAATCATTAGGATACCCTAATGACCACCTAGCAACACCCTAGCCATCATTTAGGATACCCTATCGACCACCTACCAACACCTTAGCCATCATTTAGGATACCCTAACGACCACCTACCAACACCCTTGCAATCATTTTGTATACCCTATCGACCACCTACCAACACCTTAGCAATCATTTAGGATACCCTATCGACCACCTAGCAACAACCTAGCTATCATCTAGTATATCCTAACGACCACCTAGCAGCAACCTAGCAACATCTGAGCAACTAACTAGCAACCATTTAGAATACCATAACAACCACATAGCAACAATTTACCAACACCCTAGCAACCACACGGTATTGCTTCCACTGTATAATCTCTCTGCATTTTATATATAGTGAAGAACTCTGGGAATGTATCTCCAAATTCACAGCTAATCCTGACTTTTTTAACGTTCTATTTTCTAGCCAAATCATCATCCAGGATGAAGGCAGCATAAATAGCAGTGACTAAACAATATCCACTTTCTAGTCACATTCAGTCAGAAAAGAACAGGCTCGAAGCCTCCATATGGCAAGTCGGAGGAGTAAGTAACTTTTTAGCTATAGATGGTCTACAGATGCTCTGTGGGAGTCAACTGTGGACTCACGGCCAATTAGCAGACTTGTAAGAAGCATTTGTTTGGTTAAAGAAACACTGTATGTTCAATAGTTTTGTAATATTGTTACAATGACATTTCAAAGTAAAATTCTTTAAGAACAACTTAAGGTTTCAGAAATTAAAATATCTTGTATTTTTAGATCATAGTGTATATGTTCAGAAAAATAAAACTTATTAAAAAGACTTTATGATTGTTATTAAGTTCAAAATGCCTGGATTTAGTACCATTTATTAACTATTTAATGAGATTAAGAGTTTGTTTAATAAGGAACAGCCAGAAACTGTTAAAAAAAATGCACTTTCTAATTTCAATGAAGTAAATTTAAAGTGTAGACCTTGTTGATCTATAAATATAGATTTCATAAAGTTTTTTCTAGATGCAATGTCAAAATTTGAATGTCAAATTTGGAAAGACTCTTTATAATACTAAGGTTGCGAAGTGCTGAGTGGCATAACACTGACATCTTTGGATGTACTGTACGTGGGAGGGGAAGCAGCTGTATACACTCTTTCAATCCTACGACTCTGGTAAAACCATTACACCCCTTTCCTGGGGGATTTTTACTGCTCGGGAATTTATGGAGGTCTTAAGCTTCAAAGAGGACTGCTAAAAACACAAACTAGCCCCACATATCCAGGCAGAACCTGTGACATAGTGGGCTTTGTGTCTGTGATTATTTCTTGACTTTCCCTCTTCAGTCATACTCAGGCATGATTTAGGTTTTTTCCTGTGATCAGAAGCTCACCTGAAACGATTGTCTGCCTTTAGAACGTCCATAACAGTACCCGTGGGGGGAGCCAGAATTTTATCCACGATGAACACATTGCCATGGCGGCCGTTTTTGTCATGGGCAGCAATGCAGGTGTTCTCGATGCAGAGGTGCTGCAAAGGACAGAACAGCAGTGAGTTCAGAGTGGTTTGCTTTCCCCATGAGGGATGCTGATTTTGTGTTTCTTGGATGACTAATGGTGTGCAAGTCAGCTGTGGAAATTGTTAGGGTGATCCAGAGGAGAGGTTTCCGGTGATCTGCAAACTCCATTACTCAGAAGTAATGTGAGACTTTAATAGCTTGAGATACACCACCAGTACCAAGAACATAAGTGCAAATTAAAGACTTGAAACCAATGTTATAATTATTGGGCTGTCTGGAGTTTTCTCTCATCCTCAGTAAGATTATGACTGTAGCCCAGTCATCATCATAATAAAGGATCAAATAATTAAATGATCTAAAAAAGCCACAGAGACAAAACAATGTCTCATAAATTCCATATAATGTAATGCTTATATAATGCGTCATAGTGAAAGAGGCATGACAAGACTGGCTTCAAATGTGCGTGGGGAAGAAAACAACAAATCTCATTTCCTAAGCCTTTTCTACGAGTGAAAAATGGCTCATAAAATATAACAAATTTCAATCTCGATTTAACACACATCACAGTAAATATCACGATCTAGTACCTGTCTTGTTGGAACTGCAGTATGAAGATAACTTACATTTCTATACACAAACACTCTCAGTTTAGTTCCTTCAAGGGTTTCCAGCTCCTGGCCATGGTACAGACTCCTGGATGAGTGTTTCCCCTTCAGAACATGGTTCCTTATCAGTTTTCTCTTCTCCGGTGTCAGAGTCAAACTACCTGTTTACAAGTATAATAAATGTGGATGTAGTTAAGCTGAGAATGTTTGTTAATCAACTTAGTTAATAAAGGAAATGCCCGTAACCAAACCTTTGAAAGCATCATTTTGCGGTGCTATCAGCGTAAACGCTTCAGAGCCTGAAAGCTGAGGATTTAGACCAGCATCTGTGAAAAGCTTAGTAGCTGTGGAAACTTGTGGAACACCTTCAGCAAGTTCCTTCAAGGTCTTAACTATAATGCAAAGAAACAAAAGCACCTGTGTTAACATGACATGAGACTCAGAAGACGAGAATGATCGTGTGATGAACTTGTGACTGTACCTGAATCAGGGATGAGAAGCTCATTAATGTAATGGACAACTCCATTGATGCCCAGCTTGTCTGTGGATGTGACAACGGCTTTGCCATTGAGGGTCATGCTGTCTCCATCACAGCCCACCTCCAGCACTGTGCCCTGAAGGGTCTCTAATGGAGTCCCTGTCACAATGGACTCTGCGCAATGCATGGTCTTCAGGATGTGGTAATTCAGCAAATCTGTGGAAAAGAAATAATATGGGCACAACACTGAACCTAAGCTCAAGTCGTTTTGCCTTAAATTTGAACAGATAATTGATTTCAATAAAGAAGTAGCATGTTCTGCTAATGCACTTTTTCTAGGATGCTGTCCAGGAGACCCGCAACCAGTGATGGCATAGTTACCTTGAAAAAGTAATCCGATTACTGATTACTCCGTTAAAAAGTAAATTAGTTACTTTATAGATGACTTGATTTTAAAAGTAACTAAGTTAGTTTTAAAGCTAAAGATTACAAGTTACTTTATTAGTTACATTCAGCAGCTGCCGATAACACCCCCCCCCCCGCTGCCTCAACATTAAAAGCCGTGCTGCGACTCCAAATGTTTCTTCAAATTTGACGTAGTGTTTTTGAAGCTAGATAGAACTTTGTCGCCAGCACAGAGTGTACAACAAACCTTGATATTGTCATCTTCAGCTGACACAAACTCAAAATAGTGCCTGTATTTCCAGCTAGAAACTGTGCATCTCTCTCCTCCCTCCATTGTTTACGTTTGTGTCGTGCGTGGTATTACACGTGAGTTGTCCTCATGCTGAAAACGTGACTTAATTGTCACATAGGCCAGACGTCACTCCCCGAGACGCAAGAAGAAAGCAAAAATGTATCTTTTTGTGTTGTACGTGCAGGTCGGCATCGTAGGCCCATTGATAGTGATGTTACAGTTTATCACTGGTCTATTATAAGACAACCGACTGTTGAATATTTCCACACAACTGTCCCTCGCACGCTCTTTTTTGGAATTTAAGCTTCGTCACTGGTTTCATTTTTGTCCATTGTTGACTTACTCACAGTTATCAGAGAGATAGACCTGAGTGAAGGTGATAAATGTGCTGAGAACTGCTACAGCGGCACACACAAACAATAGCTGTGTCCCATTTCAGGGGCTGCATCCTTCAAAGCACGAGGTCTACGCTGGTCTACGTAGGTGTGTCCTTCGAAAGGCTTGTAGACCGCGTTGTCTGAACTGAAATGAGACGGTCTGCACTACGGCAGATTTGCATCACAGCACTGCTGTTCCTGGCACGAAACGTCACCTAGCAAGCACAGACGCTGAACATGGAGAAACTTTTATTTAATCTTTTTTATTTATTTATTTTACTGCTGGGGATGGTTCACTGTCGGCACATGATGTATTTAGATTAATGAGAGAGGTCCATCTTTAAACTACGTACTGTTAGTAGCATTAACGTTACTCAGTTAAAAACTGTCTAGTGTCAGTTTTATTCATATTTATAATGGTGGTGGAATATAAATAAATATTTACTCGTGAACGCTGTTCGCTCATTTGCTCACGCCGCCGTCATCATCGGTGCGCAATGAACCTCAGGATATATCGACTGGTGAAGGATCAACACCCGTTGGACACTTCGCTTTCACGGAAAAGAAGGGCGCATTTCTTGGCCGTATATGAAGGCGCCTGTGAAATGGGACTCAGCTAATAGCAGGGCAGCGTGGCGTGTGTGCGAGCATCCGTGCTCGCGCATGCGTAGGTGGGGGCGTGCATGAGAGATAAAGACAGAGCTGAACAGGACATTTATGCAATGTTTTAAATTTACTCCAGACGTCACTCCCTGAGACACAAGAAGAAAGCAAAAATATATCTTTTAACTAAGGAAAATGACAAAAATCTTAACGCACATTGACTTGGATAAGTAACTTTAATCTGATTACTGGATTGGAAATAGTAAGGCGTTAGATTACTCGTTACTGAAAAAAGTGGTCAGATTAGAGAACCTTACAGATTAGCGTTACTGACATCACTGCCCCCAATATAATTTGAAGTTTTCCCTGATCCAAGTGTTTTACTCCTCTTATACCACAGCAATTATCCAACAATGATTAACCAATCATTTAGTCAATTATTTGAAATAAATGTGTTTAGTAATGTAATTTTTTTTGTTCTTTTATTTATTACAACATAGTAAAATATTTTCTGCTTGCAATAACTTTTTTACTTTCTGTCTTTTTCTGAACGTCACTCATGTCTTCAGATAGCGGACATAAATTTACCAGTCGCGTAGAGGTGTGGTCGGCCTGTTTGCAACCAGAGGAGGTAAACTTTATACTATGCACTTCATAAAACATTGGTCTTCAGGTGCTGGGTCACACCCAGTTCTGTGCACAACTAACCAAATGGCAGAGAAGTCACAGTGGATTTCGGCCCGAGGACAGACTGGACTACAACTGGACAGCACTACTCCTAGTTTTGTTACATTAGTGATAGAGACTTTAGAGTGAAATATCTATCACTAGACATTTTTATACTGTCAAAAATGCACAAATTGTCATGTCACACAGTCCTATGTGGAATGTTATTAAGCTGTATTTCATTTGGTTCTTACTAGTGCTGTCAAATTAAAGATTTAATCGCGATTTAAAAAATTAACGCCACTTAAAAAATTAACACTAATTAAAAATGAGTTAAATTATTCAAACCAGAAGCGCAGTCAGTAAACACGTAATTGACCGTTACGTTACTCGTTTTAGGCTCCATTCCAATCGCAAGTGTCCCTAAGCTCCCTACACACTTCACAAAGTACAGAATCCCAAGGGCACTTCATAGGGAACTCAGTCACTAAAACGGCTCAATTTGAAATGCCCTGCAACGTCATCAACAGCGGACAGCTGATTGGTTGTGTTCTATAAGATAGCACTCTGCTGTATTTAGCATGATAAACAACACTATTCAGACTCATTTTATATGCTGTGGGCACTTTTAAAATAAATGTGATGAAATGTCTATGAACTATGGATGAGGTATTTTAACTTTTTAATGTATGGTATGTTATGTTAATGTATGGTTGGAATGTAACTTTACTCTTCGGTTGCAACGTGCCGCGTTACTCTAATTGGCGAATCGAGGCCTTTAATTAAACTCCAACTCTAATCAGTATATCAGATGAACGAAAGACAAAAACTATTTTTTATTT
>JAOVVH010000043.1:16167042-16179754 GCA_028566435.1 Scorpiodoras heckelii
TACAGTCTGTAATTGTAGAACTACAAAGTGCAGCTATATGGTAAGTGGAACTGACAAAATGGACAATGAGTGTAGAGGTGGTCTTAAGGTTATGCCTGATCGGTGTACGTAGTTTTGTGTATAGCTCAATTTTTGACAAGCTCTCATAATTCCTGAAAACGTTAAGTAGCACAACGTCACGAACATCTTTATCTAATTAGGTTACGTCCTGCAACGTATGTCTATTTTGAAATGTGGTACGCTTGTTTCATTTCATTCTTGTGCTTTCTTTCACATTTAACAGGGTTTACAAGATGTACATACAAAAGTATGTAGAGAAACAGATGGACTACAGTCTGAAACTGTAGAAGTACAAAGTGCAGAAAACAGACGAGTGTAGAGAAAAGGAGGTGGTCATAATGTTATGCCTGATGTGTGTGTGTGTTTATATATATATATATATATATATATATATATTTATATATAAAACACAAATGTTTTGTGTTATTTACAGTAATATACTTCCAGTGAATATATCCACTACATATCTTGGTTTTTTTTTTACTTTCTACTTATTTGTACAAATATGAGCAAATAAGAAAAAGCATGCATTCATTAGCAAAAACAAAGATATGCTGAAAAAACTAAATTAATTCAGAATTCAGACACTATATTAAAATACATATGTATAAATTGTTTAAGATTAAAAGTAAAAGTTAAAACGTTTAAGAGGTAAATGCTGCAGTCATTGCCACTGGCAAATGAGTTCAGTATCAGAATATACACAGTTTGTCCTCAGATATTTATTGTGTAAAATATGAAGCCAGTCACTTTGATGGCACACAGAAGCACTGAACAGGCAACAAAAACGCACATCCGTTGCCATGGTAATGTGAAAAGGAAAGCCTGGTGTCATACTTTACAGGATTGGGATTTTTTTTTTATTTTATTTTTATGAATGACACTCGGGATAAAGGCAAAAATTCCAGGAGCATTTAAAGGGGCATTGTGGGTAGAAATGACGTCACATCTGGGAACTATCTGGCACAGTCAGCCCACGTTGTTTGAAACGGACGGATCCGCGCCGGTGCAGAACAAAACCGTTCACGGGAAAGAAATGGCTTTGAATTGACAGTCGTGACACCGGATACCAGGTCTGAATAAATGACTCCATAAAGGCTGTCCCACGTGAAAAGATCGGGCCGCAGGGTAACGCGATGCCGCCCCTTTAAAACGCCGCCCGCTGGGATTGAGAGCAGCGCGGATGCTGAAGAGCACCTGCTCCGTCCGTGCGGACACACCTGCCGGGGCTTCCAGTCAGCCTCCTTCAGATCGGATCGGATCAGATCGGATCGTCCTCGGCGTTACATGCAGCAGCCTGGACCGGGTCACTCTGATACCCTGATACTGGTGCGGAAGCAGCGCGGAGTTAACGACCGGGCTTTGGTTATTAGCCCACCCACGGCACGGCAGGCGCGCTAACAGAGCGGGCTGTATTGATGAAAGTGCAGTTTCCGGTTTATTCCGAGAAGCGGTAGTGTTTCGGAGCCAGGATGCCGGTGCAGATTCCGGACGACGCGGATTTCGCGTCATTCAAGGAGCAGTGCGAGAACGGCGAGGGCTGGATACAGCGCTACAGCAAGGCCGGAGTGTCGGTGTGGTGCCGAGACGAGGACACCAGGACGGTGCAGAAACTTAAGGCAAGTGCTGCGCAGAGGATTCTGGGTAACCTACATGCTCTGCATTGCGGTGCGGAGACACCAGCCTGCGTCCCAGACACCCTGTTCTACACACTGCTCCTGATACACTAACACCCCGACGGTTTACACCTGATCTATAGCAGTTTTATTTAGTCCACATGTGTGTTTAGCAGTTTGTGACGTCACAGATTATAAACAGGTCATAAGAACACAAATAATGCGCCAAAATCTTTAAAATATACCTTTAACACCTATAAAACCTTTAACTGGAAAGGCAATGGACCAAAATCAGTGTTCTTCTGGTTCTCATACTACACAAACCGCATGCATGTCTCACCACTAAATCACCCGAGAAAGTGAAACGTGCTGAATTGAGCTATAAGACAAAAAGGCTGGTTTTGGGCTTCGTAAGCACGCACGATTTTGCCGTCTCATGATCTTCTTACAATAGTCTTTTCTGTACGGTGAAATATAATTCCCTGTTCCTGCTGTCCGCAGTTCTCTGATAACAGCAGCCTGTTCGTTTGAGTAACCTCACTCACGACCATACTTCAGTGCACAGCACAATATGTTTAATTAAGCGTGCCTATTTACACCTGATTTCCCAGTTCTTTCTAAATAAGCAGCAGGCCATCTTCTGAGAAAAAGGAGCAGACGGAGATCCCGGCCATCGTCAACCTAAGCCTTATCGTCAGTCTGTGCCTCTGGATCATCCTAAGTCTTGATGGCATGTCTTAGGGACTATGGATAAAACACTAGATGGTGGAGTGAATAGTAATTCACTGTTTAGTCAGTGACAAGACATTGAGTAAGTGTTAATATGCAAGAAATTTGATAAGGACACATTTTGTAGGTAAGCACTGAACTGATGAAGTGCTTCGCTTGAGTAATGGCTTCAGTCTGAATGCAGCGGAGCACGCGTTTATTTTCCCCTACAGTTTTCAAAGCAATTAATTTTACTATTTGCATTATTATTATTTGCATTAGCCTAATTGCATCATAGAAAAAGATCGAAATCCTGTGTGTGTGTGTGGAAAGCCATTACAATTCAACTGATTCAAGCACAAAAAGGCTGTGCTTGGTACTCCAGGATAAGAACTGTATCCTGTGTCAGAATGACAAGATGGAAAGTTAATGAGATTGTCAGGTGAGGTAATGGGATTGTCAGACACCCTATCATTAGCCTTTTTCGACGTCTTCTCGTTCTGCTTTGCGATCTTTATATTTCCTCAGTAGGGATCCAAAATGGTTTCCTTGCTGAAAGAATCATAGACAAACAAACACGAGCATGCTCATGGTCGATTTACAATGGCCGAACAAAGTTCAGCGCAAACACCTGCCAACAGATCAGGCTCGACTGATTTAGCTTGTGCCGCATTATCACAGATGAAAGGCTCATCTCGCAGAGCCAGGCTGTACCCATGAGACACGCTGAAAAATTAAGAGTGGAAAACCGTGGTAACAGCAGGCTCGAATGAGGAAACCTGATTCCCTCCTGCTGGTTTACCCGAGTCAGACTTTTTTGGCTACCGACATCTCTGATGATGGCAGTCTGCCCTGGGGGAGTCACATGCGATGTGGCAGAGACCTGGAGTGACAGTACTGCCAAAAAAAAATAGAAGGAAAAATTAAAAGATGATAGATCCCTCTTAATAATTCATTGGACTTTCCGGAGCACTGAAGTGCTCCTCGTCATGAATAATTGAGGTGCTGAAGGCTTTGACGACATTTCATTCATAGAGAGCAAATAGGATCATGTTGTGGAAGCCACTGGAAATGAGGAGGGCCTGCTATCACCAGGGTTCGAGAGGGGGTGTTGAATGAATTATTTACCTGATGTTAGGGGTAGAGTCGATTGGGTTACATGGTTACTTGCCTTCCAGGCCCATAAAATATACGATCACATTGCACTCACCGCTCTCAAAGTCTTACATAACTGACAGACCTTCAGAAAATGAGTTAAGGAATAATAGACGTGAGTCTAGACTGGATAGGTTTCACATGAATACTCAAACTAGCTATGTCTTAACATATCCAAGGTCTTATCCCTTGGCCTCATTAGTTCACACTCTAACATGTCATTGCAAACAGCAAATACAGAACATTCTCTGTGAAAACCTCTGACAGCGTGTCTGCTTTTCTTCTTTCTAGATGAGTATTGTGTGCAAGGATGTCAGCGCAGAAACACTTTATGATGTCTTGCATGACACAAGCTACCGGAAGAAATGGGACACCAACATGATCGACACGTTTGATATAGCAAGGCTGACAGTCAATGCAGATGTAGGATATTACTCTTGTGAGTCAACCACACTATTTGCTTCCCTCTGTTAATTCTATTCTGTACTTGGCTGCTCAGTGGCTCACTAAATCGTTCATTAATTAGTTTAACATGTTATCCTGGCCTTGAGGGAAAGGAAAGGAATACAAATCATGGACTTGGAACACATTTGTCGTAAGACATAATTGTAGTTGTAAATAGTAGCCTACCAGTAGTGCTCACTATAACTCACTTGTGCTTTGTCTAATTTCCATTGCTTAAACCATACACCTTCCAAAGGCAGATAAACATAAATTTGTGTAAAATCAATGACTAAGCTCTATATGAGCATTATGAAAAATAATGCACAAAAATATGTGAATAATGAGTACCAGACAGCGTGAGATACACTGGTATTATTAGCTATAGAGAGTGTTTTATAGTTGTATACATCAGATCTTACTTGATCATTCAGTATAACATTAAGTCATGTCTTTTCTGTTTAAAGGGAAATGCCCGAGTCCATTGAAGAACAGGGATTTTGTAACCATGCGTTCATGGCTTCCTCTCGGCAATGACTACTTGATAATCAACTACTCAGTCAAACACCCGGTATGTTTACATGTCCTCCAGTCTAGTCTGGGAGCATTGCAGATGTTCTATCTTTGGCAGAGCCAAAGATACAGTACTGTGTATTGTGTAAGCTGGCATGTAGAACAGCTGTTTAGGCCTAGAGCAGACTGAAACAGAAGAAGCTCCAGCCAGTGGGAAAAGTCTGAGCTACTGAGTAAATAGTCGGTTGACCTGAACCCTTTGTCTTAATGAATAATTACCTGTCTCGTGGCCTGGGAATGTTTTTCTTTGGTTTTTGTCCTTTGAGAAAATTGTCTCACTAATGAATTATGCACCCAGATTAAATAAAACATGTAGTGCATAATCTCTGTTGATGTAATTGTTATTTTGATATTGACAAGAAATATTCAGTAGTCTTGAAGTCTTACTGATTTTTTTTTCCCTCTTTAGGAAAAATCAAGGCATTTTCTATGTCATTCTTTTCTCATTTCAGCAATACCCACCTAAGAAAGACTATGTCAGAGCTGTGTCTTTACTCACTGGATACTTGATCCAGTCCAATGGCGCAAACTGCTGCACTCTTTACTACTTAACACAAATGGATCCAAGAGGTGAGTGTTTTTCATGTGCTTCTACCTGTATATTTTCTAACTACAAATGTGACTCCTTGCATTTCCTGTAACAACACAGGGATGTTCTGTCATATATAAAATGTTTAATACATGAAACCCCATAACTGGGTGGCAGAATTTAAGAATGTTCCATGCTGAAGCAGCGTAAGTTTAACTGTTTGCATAACTTTTAAAAGTTAAGGTTGCAGACAAACATTTTACGTGTACACTACAAATACATTACTTTGGTTGTGTGCTGTACTTGTAGATTATGACCTGCACAGTTTACATAATACACAAAGAAGTGATTGTGTCAATAGTGTTGTGTTTCTCGGATCAAGGCATATACAGTCCCCTCTGAAAGTATTTCAACAGCAAGGCCATTTCTTGTGGGGTTTTTTTTATGCATTGAAGACATTTGGGTTTGAGATCAAAAGATGACTATAAGATAAGACATAATAGATATGAGACATATATAGATCTATCTATGATCTGTAGACAATAGATCATAATTTCAGCATTCATTTTATGATATTTACACCTAGGGTTAGTGTAAAACAAATTTGAACGTGGCAGACCACTCAGTGTTTAGGTGAGCAAAAGTACTGGAACAAATAGTCTTGCATTAAATTGCACTTAATACTTTGTATCCCCTGCAATATCTGCATCAAGCCAGTGACCCACTGACATCAGCACGCTATTGCAGTCTTCTGTTGTGATGCTTTTCCAGGCTTGTATCACAGCTTCTTTCAGTTGTTGTCTGTTTTTAGGGATTTCCCTTCCAGGAGGTGAAATGCATGCTCGATGGGTTAAAGATCTGGTGATTGATCTGGCGAATCTAAAACTTTCCACTTTTTTACCCCCCTGATAGAATTCCTTTTCTGTGCTGACAGTGTGACAGTGGGTCATTGTCTTACTGCATGACTTCCTCCTAATTAGACTGGATTGATTTCTCTGTAAATTAGCAGACGGAATGTTCCTTTACACTTTGGTATTCATTCTGATGCTGACATCATGAGTTGCATCATCGATAAAGATTAGTGAGACCGGTCCAGACGCAGCCATGGAAGCTCAAACCATGACACTACCTCCACTGTGCCTGACTGATGAGCTCATATGTTTTGGATCATGAGCAGATCTTTTTTTTTTTTGTCTCATATTTGTATTTCTTTGAGAATTTCAATCTGGTCTTCTAATTCTTACTGTTGATGAGAGGTTTGCAGCTTGTGGTACGGCATCTCTATTTCTGCTCTGGAAGTCTTCTTCAAACGGTGGATTGTGATATCTTTACCCCTGCCCTGTGGACGTTGTTGATGTCAGTGACTATTGTTTTTAGGTTTTTCTTCACAGCTTTTCCCAGTGTTTCTCTCATCAACTGTTGTGTTTTTTTTCCTTGGCTGACCTGTTTAATATTTGGTTATTAGTACACTAGTGTTTCTTTCTATCTCAGGACAATCCATACTGTTGCACTGGTCATGCCCAATGCCTTTGTAATGGCTCTGATTGATTTCCCTTTCTTTCTTCTATAGACAGTTCTCTGTTGGCTTACCCTTTTTAACAATAAATCCGGTTATCATAGGCAATCCAGTTCTTTCAGAGAGGACTGTATATACTAGTATACGTTAGGTTATGCAGTCACCATAATTTGAATTGTTGTACTGCCTGAAATGTCTCTGCATAGAAAATATCTTTTTTTTCTGTTTACACTTCCAGGTTCCTTGCCTAAATGGGTGGTGAATAGGGTCTCTCAGTATGTGGGACCAAAGGTAAGACTATTGTATTTTTGATTAATATAATTCCATGACAGTGTAGTCAGAGAGGATTGTAGAATAACTGAATGATTGAATGGGGTGTTAAACTGGTATTTATAGAAAACAGTTTTTCATTATGTAAAAACCTTTGGTCTGCAGGAATGAATAAGCAATAAGGGGTCAGTATTAGGTCTCTGTGGTGCTTTGCTGTCATCTGGTGGTCACAAGCCACAAACACATCACTGTAATTGGTCAGTTTTGTCATTCTGTTTATTGATTTTTGTAAAGCCTGTATGGGGGTTATAGGCAAATTTGCCCTTTAAAAATGTAAATTAGCAAAATATTTATGCTGCAGTCTCAAACCACACCCTCCAAACACACACACACACACACGCTTTTGCTGTACACTCTTTGACATTACCATATATTGCTATATGGTTTTGTACTTGTTGTCAAAATAAAAATATAATATATATATAATAATTATAATAATGGTACATTTTGTAATCTACTGCTACCTTAATATACTTTTGCAATAGACAATGCAAAAAACGTTTTTTTTTTTTATAAATAAAAAAATTCATCCCAGGATTAAAATACCCCCAAAATTATGTAATGAATTTAAAAAGTCTCAGTTAATATCACAAAGGTGATTTTACCATAGGAAAGTTGTCATAATTAATTAATTGTGTTTATAGGAAAGCTGTCATAAAACATAATTATTTCTTCTGTAAAAGTTTTGGACACAATTAGACATAAGTTTTCTTTTGT
Organism: Scorpiodoras heckelii; assembly: GCA_028566435.1. NCBI lineage: Eukaryota > Metazoa > Chordata > Actinopteri > Siluriformes > Doradidae > Scorpiodoras > Scorpiodoras heckelii. The sequence continues at coordinate 16,174,688 of JAOVVH010000043.1, forward strand.
GCACAGAAAGAAAATAATAAAGTTTTAAGTGTATTGACATTTTAATACTCCCTCTAGCCCATCTTCATATTTTTACCAAGTGCAAGTGACAAAATAGTTGGTGGGAAATAATTTCCTATTGGCGTATGTATTGCTGTACGATGGTAAGAATGTTGCCGACATGCATAAATGTGGCACTTGTTTCTGTTCACCTTCTTTTATTAAAGTGATCCATACAAAAAAGTGGTATGCGCTTGCAGTAATGGCAACATTCAGTCACCGTTGTTGTTTTTAGTCTTGTATGCTTGGTTATTTTTTGACCTCTGATGACATTTGAGACTTAGTAATATGAAATTTTGCCAGTATGCCATTGAGTGACAAACATCTTTGGTGCTCCATAGGCCATGAGGAAGATCTACAAAGCGTGCCTGAAGTACCCTGAGTGGAAACTGAAGCATGATCCTAACCTGAAGCCGTGGATGTACCCAGAGCAGAACACGCTGCCGTGCATGAGTGCTTCAGAGCTCACTGTGCAGAGAGCAGATTCACTGGAGAACATCGATGAGAGTGGCTTAAATGAGGACAAGATCCAGCACCACAGCGATGATGAGGAGACCTAAACCCTATGACTCTGCTTTTACATGAGCGTGCATGTGTGTGAATGTGTGAGGAATCGGTGTGTACTGATTTACACCGGTAATTCTGCAAAGTATGACTTATTACTTTTCAGCTGCATCTTATGCATGCTTTGCTATGCATTGCTGATGACCATAATGGCGCTTCTTTCAAAGTTTTTTGACATACGAGTTCTGTCCGGAAAGTAATGAGAATGAAATTCCTGTGCTCAGTAGGGTTTATGCATGGGGTTGGTAGTTCAAGGTGAGTTAGAGTGGGATCTTAGATAAAGGGTAGGACTTGTTTCAGTTGCGTTCTAGCATTCATAGTGCTCAGATGTTTGTTTTTGTGAAACCCTGCTGAAGTGCCTCATCACTGGAACAATGCACGCGAGGTTGAAGCAGAGGTACATGATCAAATTCTGCATGAAAATCCATGAAAGTGCATCAGAAACCCTTGAAATGTTGAAGAAAGGTTATGGACAAGCTACCCTATCATCACCGCAAGTCTACTGACAAAGATTTCAAAGACAGTTGTGAAAATGTTGAAGACGAAGCACACGTCGGACATCCCATCCACGGTGATGTCTGTGCTGAACTGTGACTGACAAATGAATGTCAGGATGATCACACATGAGTTTGCACTCGCTAAATCCATTGTTAATGAAATTGTCACACAGGAGTTGAGCATGAGGAACATCTGTGCAAAACTTGTTCCCAAGAACTTCTTAGCTGATCAGAAGGAACAACATGTGTTTCATGGGCTGTGAGAGAATTTTTGGCTAATAAAAATATTCCAGTCCTTCCATATCCACCCTATAGCCCCAACATGATGTGATTTCTTCTTGTTCCCAAAGATTAGAACATGTTTGAAAGGCTACCACTTCGGCACAGTAAAGAACATCCATAGAGCCGCTACCGAGACTCCGAACACCCTCACAGTTGACGATTTTCCAGCACTGCTACAAACAGTGGCAGAGGCGTTGGGAGCGTTGTGTGTGTTCCCAAGGATCATATTTTGAATGTGATAATATTGAATTTATAAATTCAATATTTTCAATAAATTGATTAAAAATTGTTTTTAATTCTCATTACTTTCTGGACAGACCTCTTAATAATTATTGTGACTGATTGCACTACAAATCCCAATTTAATAGAATTGCACATATCATTAATACAGGTTTGATGAACACAAACAAATTGGCACATTATTGCAGGTAAAATTGAAATCTTTTGCTTCAATTGCAACCCTTTTTCAGTCATCTCTTTTGTGAGTGAGCATCAGTTTTGTAGTGTGTTTTATGGCTCCATAAACTCCAGTCATTTTTTTTCCTGATGTTACTCAAATCAGTGACTGTGAATCAAATGTCACACGTTCAGTATAGGTTTCATCTGGGCATTTATACTCTCATTTTCCAAGGAACTGTACCTGTGGGAAGTGAGAGTTCTCCAGAACTCTGTGGCTGGCTGCAGGGATTTTCACTTCAATATCTTTACCTATGCATCAGTAAAAAATCTCAGGAGTTGTAAAAAGCAAAAAGTGCTGTCTACCTTTCTTAGATTTACATTATGTGTGTTTCTATCTCTCTGGTCACTTTTCTCTATTCATTTATGAATAAACATCTTTATCTTGTACTTTGGAAATTATTTGATTTTATGCATCCATGTATTTGTTCTATCATTCTCACAGCAGATAGGAGCATGCATGATTTCTATAAGGCTCTTATGCCAAGAGTTAAGCAAGCTTAGACACAATTGTCAGTGTATTTCCTTTACATGTATTTTTATTGCACGTACCATTTATATCCGCGGTTTGGCTGAGCCTTTGGAAAGTTTGTTGTTCTGCTTAGAGCTACTCTTATAGTTTGATCTGGATTTTCAGGCTTTTGGAAAAAATATATTACTATTTGATGACAGGGAATGTTTTTGAGACTGTCTAGTACTTTGCAGTGAGTGTGAAATGTGAACACAAAGAGAATTTGCTTTTCTTTTCCCCTCCATTTGGCAAGAAAGGGAGGTCTGTGCCTGCCTCCACTCTTTTCCATCCAAAAGCCTACAGCTGGCCACCACTCCTCAAACTGGCCATTGTCTCAGACACTTCCTGCTTCCCATTTGGAGCAGTTCCTGCCTGCATCAGTCAGATTGTTCTGCAGGGAAGGAAACTGCACAAGTCGGGCTGCTCTGGTTTCTCACAGCACACTCCTGTTACTTTTACAGCGTTTATGGGTTTCTTCACATCCTATTTTTAAAAAGTTCTATTTTCTTAAATAAATTATGTGTTTCCTATGACTGGGATGTAATGCAGCGTTTCTCATTGCTGACATCCAGTCGAATTTGTGGTTTGTGGATGAATTTATATAAATTCGTACACTGTACATTTTCAAATTAGAATACATTTCAAGGTTAAGCTATGTGATTGTCGATCTTACCAAAGAATGACTGAATATCATTGTTTGTTTGCTCCGGAATTTTTTTATTCTAACAAACTTTACGTCTGACAGGAGGAAATAAATCAGACTATATGTCTGATACAATAATACTAGCACACTTGGCTACTACAGGCATGCCTTATGTCAAATCTCTAACTGCAGATCCAGTTAGTACTAAATAGTATCTGACTGTGGATTAATGGGAATTATTTGAACATACTGTTTATTGTACCAGAGTGATTTTTTTTCAGAGGGATGCATTATCATCAGCAATAAAAATTTATAATTGGATTGAAATATAAATCCTAACAATGTTTGTTTATTGGTTTAATTAACACCATGTCAGCATCTATGGCTATTCATGACAGTTTACATGGATACATACATTTCAGAAGAAGTTCAATGTTAAACACAGTCACAGGCAATTTTGTATCTCCAATTCACCTAACTTAGATGTCTTTGGGCTGTGGGAGGAAACCAGAGTACCCAGAGTAAACCCATATGGACAAGTAATGTATAATATCCCCTCCTAGTAATGTATAATGGTGATTTGGTAATGTACAAAATATGTTCCTTCAGTTTTCACTAAAGGAATGTGTTTATTATGTATGATTATGTCTCCACTACTCTATGGTAATATGGCATTAGTCATCAATGGAAAATTGTGCATTAGAAAAGAAGCTCTTGCTCTTTTGTTTTTAGGAGCTAACAGCAAAACCTGACCATTATCTCTTGTTTGAGATGAAATGTGCTCCCATCACCACTGTAACTGTAAAGGAAGAACAAAAAGACAGCAAAAACAAAGACAACAAATTAGCACAGGACTGATAAAGCACATCACAAATATTATAATATAAACATAACTTTCTGCACACAATGCTGCCCAGTTACAGTGGGCAAAGAGACACAAAAATTGGACTGTTCATGACTGATAGGCATCAGGAAGCCTTCAATGAGGACTGTGTGCGAAGCGTTTTTCAAGCCGGAGGAGGCTCTGTGATGTTCTGGGGGTGTTTTAATTCTACAGAAATGAGTCCTTTGTCTGAGGCGACAGTAAATTTTATCCACAATGCCTATACCGAGCTGCTGGACAACCAGGTTTTGCCTTTTGCTCATCATCTTCCCAAGGATCTGTTCCTATCCCAGAACTACAAGATGACAATTCTCGCATTCAACAGGGCTGCAGATGGGACCGGCCCACAAGAGCATCAGATGTGAATCGTCGTGAAGATCTGTGGGACTACCTGGAACACTGAGTAAGACGCCAGGGAAGGCATTAACGAAATCTGTCCACATGCACGTAGGTACGTTTCAGTCACAGGTGACTAATTTTTTGTCCGGTGAGTTTATTTAATGTGTTTCAGGGTGGAGTTTAGTCAACAACTGGACACAGACAAATCAGATGCTTGGTTTGAAGCTCAAATCTAATATATCAGTGTTGAGAACGGCACATGATAATATATAAATGAAATGTTTGGATCATTCAGGGCTGTTTAACCTTATAGCCATGTTAACTGTGCTGGTTGTAACGGATGCCGTCAGGGCAGCCGGCGCATGCGCACTTCGCTCTGGAGCGCGCGCGTTAACAGCCACTTGTCGCCTCGCTCACTGACAGAGTTTCGCGGAGCCTCAGCCGACTTTACGCGAGCTTTCTCTCGGCAGAGCGGCTGTCCGTACTGGAGTTTCTTTACCGCTCTACACAGGCTGAGCTCCGAAAATGTAAACCGGGCAAAGAAAATAAGGTAAGAGTCGTGTTTAAAATGACAATATGCGACAGTGAGGTGGCTAACTGCAGGCTTGGAGAAGCGGCTGTGTTGATACTGTTAGGAGCCTGAGAGTTTGATAAAGACCCAGTGTTCCTGTGCTGCTCTCTAAACCCGGACTCTGAGATTTTCTCACGCCAGTAACGTTAAACATGGCGTTTAATTATATTAATGTGTAGAAAATGGTTTGAACAATTGCTCATGTGAGAATTTTTAAAAATTATTTATATTTAGTTGCTTTAAGTTACTGCCAAACAGATTACAATCAAAGGTAGTAAAATG
>JAOVVH010000043.1:16208449-16219524 GCA_028566435.1 Scorpiodoras heckelii
ATGCTGATAACTGGACATTTTTGGTTGGTGGACTATTTTAGTCCAGAAGTGATCTGATCTACTCACACCAGCACAACAATGGTCAGGGGTCCTGATCATTAGAGAACAGAGTAATGGGGACTAACAAAGTATGTAGAGAAACAGATGGACTGCAGTCTGTAATTGTAGAACTGTAATTGTAGAATATATATATATATATACACACAAATAAAAATTTTAACACAGATAAAAAATTTGTTTAATTTTGTAATCCAGCGGCGTTGTGAGTGAACACAAATATTCTGTAATTGACCGTTAAGTTTCTCGTTACTCGTTTTAGGCTGCATTCCAATAGCAAATGTATCCAATAGCAATCTGTATCCCTGCTCCCTACACACTACACAGGGCACAGAATACCAAGGGCACTTCATAGGGAACTCGGCCACTAAAACAGCTCTGTTTGAAATGCCCTGCAACTTCATCAACAGCGAACAGCCTCCTTGATTACGTTGGTTGTTTTCTACAAAATAGCACTGGGCTGTATTTAACATGATAGACAACGCTGTTCAGACTCATTTTGCATGCTGTAGTCACTTATGAAATAAATGTGATGAAATGTCTATGAACTATGGGTCATGTATTTTAACTTTTTAATGTATGTTTTGGTTGTGGTTGGAACGTAACTTTACTCTTCGGTTGCAACGTGCTGCGTTACTCTAATTTAAATTGGCAAATTGATGCCTTTAATTAAACTCCAACTCTAATCAGAATATCAGATGATTGAAAGACAAAAACTATATTTTTTTATTTAAAATAGTGAAAAAGTAAATCATCGTTAATGTCACTTTGATCAAATAAATTAAACTGGATAATGAGGCAACATTCATCAGTCATTTCTCTTTCATTTTCAATGGTCCTATGATTCCTCCCTGTATGTACAACGCAAATTAAAATGTGCGTTAAAACCAAGATTAATGCGATTAAAAAAATACTACACTAATACACTAATATATATGTTATCATTATACTGGCTTTTACCTGAAAACCTGCAAAGTGAGACAATTTTTAGCACAGACATAAAATATTGCCCTAATTATGTGCCAGTTTTACATCAAAATGACATAGCCTCTAATTTAAGAAAGTCTCTGATTTAATCATATAAAGTTCAGTCACACTTAAAAATTAAAATAACATCTCAAAATTATTCATAGTGAAATTGTAAAAAAGTTAAATACTTGAACATTTGATTGCTATGTTTAGCCGATAAAGATATAATAGATAACAACTTTGTTTTATGTGCATGTGTGTGTTATTACTTCAGTGAAATATTCAAGTAAATGGTGTAAATAGGAGCTATAGCTATATTTATACATCTAAAAATCCCATGATGTGTCTGTTTAAAATATTGCATTCTTGAATAATGAATATCAACTAACTTACATTTTTTAAATTATTGTTGCTAATAAATTATTAAAGAGTACTCAAGAGCTCTAGATCACAGAATAACATTTCTTTAATTAAACCAAAAATGATTCTTTGCTAATAGTGTCAGTTCTTCCAAACTTCCAGCATCCTGATTCCATCTGTCCAAAACCACTGCGAGCTCTCGTTTAAAGTACCTCAAATTTGTATTGAGGACTGTTTTTTTCTGTTTTAAATTTCTTTTAAAAACAGACTGGGGGTGCTCTTTGAGTTTCTTTGTGAGGTTGGGGTCCAAGGGAAGGAGGGAGAGCACAGACAAGCCCCAACAAGAGCTTAGAGGATTAAGTTCATTCTCACTGCCACTTCATCACCTCCTTGCTGCCCTCTGCCAGGGCTCTCAATGTGCTCCAGTGTTTTGTGATGGCTGATTCACACCACTGAACAATTATAAGAACCATCAACTCCTCCAAAGGCAGCAGGAAAAATATCCTCAGGGTTGTACTCGCTCGCAGAGAACAAGGGCAAAAAAGCTGTAAATCATGAGCTGGTGCATGAGTTTCTTGGCTGCCAGTGAACACTGAGTATAAAACCACTATAGTGTGCAGTTGCCCCTGCAGTCAAAATGTACAGTCTGAACGTTCACATTCATATTTTAAAAGACTTAATTTTGTAAAGGCTTATTGTATAGTATTACATTTTATTGGTATATTCATATTATTTATTGGTATATTCATATTATTCATACTACTTCTGATACATTACAACAAGGATGTCTCTAGTGTTGATGTGCCAGTAGAGGGTGAATGGTTATTAGAGAAAACAGAAAAGTCAGAAGTGATTGTATTTGGACACAAGTGGTACTTGTCCTGTCTCGTCTCTAATTCATTTCAGAATTACTTTACAAAGGCACATGTTGAGATGATGGACAGTTGTCAAGTGATGACACAAAGCTGGGCCTTCTCATACTAGGCAACCTCTTGTGAGCAAACACTTGTTAAGTCTGCCTGTGTATGAGTACCCCAGCTCTGAAAAGCTTCATTGAGTCCATGGATGAGTAACCTCACGCACTTTGTGAACTGCCTGTGCTCTCTTCAAAAGGATCCGCTGGTGTCTCTTTGAAAGCGGACTCCCTCGGCGGCAGCACTCCACACCCATCTGACTGTATGTCAGCAGAGAGTCTCACACTCTTGCCTTATCCAATGGGGAGCAACAAAAAAGTGACGAAACCACAGGATTAACACCAAACAGGATCTTGTTTCAGTCTTGACAAGGAAAATCAGGAATAATTGGGACTCTGTCTAAGTAGCATTTCCTTAAAGACAGGACGTGCTCTCAGATAACCTCCATTGTAGCTGTGCTTTGGCTTGGCCATGATGAGAGTCACATTGGACTGAACAATTCCTTAACTCTCTTTAGCTGATGCAATAATGTAGGGTTGCTTGGATTTAGGACAAGTGTTACTATAGTAACATGAATACATATCCACTGAAATAAATATATGAACACATTTCACATGTAAATCTGTTCTAGCATATACTCAAAATCTCAAATGAGCTAGAATGTAATGTGTGAATATACTGTATATTTTATTTGCTAATCATATTGATGATTGGATACAACCAAGGAAAATTAATAGAATTGACTGAATAGATCTTAAAACACTTTAGCTAAATCCACAGGCCCATATATTATTATTCTGTCCTTTGCACATGTTAATAAGTGTATGATTTGTCCCTAGTTGGTTGCCCAAACAGTTACCCACTTAGACATCAATTGCATCCTGTTGTTTGTCCCAATTATTTAAAACAACTTGGGCCTGATTAGATGAGATTGAGTTATGCAAATCTTCTGTGGACTGGCATTGTTGCACACATATCCCAAGAGAGATGCCCCTGTAAACACCATGGAGGCATTCTTTTCCTGGCCCAAATATCCCCCCAGCACCCAGTCCATAAATAATGGCTACGTTAAAGGGGTCTAATCCCAGGGATGACCTCGCTTTGTCACGTCACCTCTACAGAGCTTTTGGGGGGGAGGAGGGGGTATGGTTGTGGGGTTAGGACAGAGGACAAAACCACAAAAAAATGGGGAGAAGCACTCCACATTAAATCCACAACAGTGAACATCTAAGCTGTCACCTCCGTAAATGACCTTAGGGTTCAAATGGGGGAAGATGGGAGAAAAGGATACACATTATAACTCAGATTTCAGGATAGACTTGAGCTTGGAAGGCCCCCTTCTTGTATTTTGGCTATGTGGCATGTTGTTGGTGGCTTCTTCTTCGTACATTAATCTTCAAGACTCCCTCCTCCTTCCACACACACCCAGTGTGCCCCATCTCTTCTTGGCTGGCTCACTCTATTGTAGCCAGCCTCATTGTAATGTGAGCCTGACTCCATCTCTATGCACCGACAGGCAGGACTGTCTTTTCCTCTGTCCTGCAGTCCTTTCTTCCCCCCTCCTTCACCATTACCCTGCCTTAATTGCCTTAGACCACCAGTATGTAGCGGCTGCAGATGTCTCGCTCCTTAATTTGCGTAGAGAGCACAATCAGCCCCATCTGCTGCAGTTTTTACTTTCCACCACTAACTCCCCCCTCCATCACCACCAAAAAAAATTACCTCGGCACTCCCTTAAATCTCTGCAGTAAGCCCCCCTACCCCCTGTCCCCCTGCTCCATCACCAAAAAAAAAAAAACCCCACAACTCCTACTCCTCCCAAAGAAAACCTTGTCAGTGGGTCTGGGATTGAAAGCCTATCAAAAAGCTATAGAAGAGTGCTTTGGTTTGGAAGGACACAATCGAGGATTGGTGCGAAACGAAGGCCCCCTACCAGTTTACTGTTTGCGGCACTACTCCCTGTCAGGACTCTGAAAAGAGGCTCAGGCCACAGAATCAGAGGACAGATGGGAGGACTTTGGGGAGGAATAATTAGGCTGCAGCACAGCCGATAAAGGTAATGCGTTTCGCCGCTGTTTATACAAAACAAAACAAAAAAAAATACACAAGCATGAATCTCTTGAATGGCCTACGGCTGCCTCCCCTTCCTCAGTGTCTGACGGCTTCTAGTGTGTAAAAGAATATATTAAATTACCTAACCATCTTACATCTGATCTATATAGTTTCCTCATATTTTTACGTTGTGATCAAACCTTTAAAACGCAAAGACCGAAATATATATTGTTTTTAAAGATATCATTAAACTGAATAGCTGATATCATAAAACCCTTATCACAGATATAATCCAAAATGATGGATACAGCAGTTACTCTTCAAGTGACAGATTAACAGGATGGATTGATGTCTCAAGCTTTTAAATACCTTTAGATTGCTTTAGGCTGGAGTCTGAGGCCTGAGGAATGATTGATGGTGCATTGGAAGGCAATAGAACTTCTTTTTGGCTCATTTTCATAATTTGAAGGGGTAACTTTTGTTCTCTCAATCCCAGTTCTTTCTATGTTTAAGCTTTTGTCTCCAGACCAAAATAAGGCAGTGAGACGAGTAAGGCCACTGACACCCGCTCCAGCCTACATTGTGGAAGACTCAATGAGCATTCAAGTTAATTCATGTGTGCACTTGACCACAAGTTTTTCTTCTCCTTTTTTTGTCCTACCACATTTTCTGACTACCTTGCAAACCCTCTAATAATATTTGATAAATTGCTAACAAGTTTAGAAAGTTTTCTTGTATAAATAAATGTTTCATAAACAAGACATTAATGTTATGTTAGCTACACATTACATTCATGGAGGAAAATTAAGAAAAATTCGTTGTAGGTAGAGGACGATGTTCAAAATGATACACTTGTGCATTTGATCCCAGTCAAGTGTAGTCTGACATTTTTTAATGTGACACTAAATCACGCTGTAGAAAAACTGAGATGTGAAAAAAAGATCACATTTGCTCCATCTATGTCAACCGTAACAGCCCATTGACTGTGAACTGTGTGCGCTAAAGGCAGTGAAAGGCCATTGTGGATGTCTGTTTCGCATGTTATCTGTAGCAGCCTCTCATGTCAGTCAGCCGCCCTGAGGAGCACGGAGAGTCTCAGCATCAGGGGCCCGGAGCACGCCTAGTTACCCATCACTCAATGCAGCACCCACAGAAATTGGAGCACAGCCCGCTATGGCCCGCCGTCATGCTCCTCTCCAATTCAATGACAGTTTGTTCTCAATTACATTGCTTTGTAAAAAGGTGAATGCCTTTTTTTTCTAAATTCCTTGCTGCCATCTGGGGAGGGCTTTCATGGGTATTAAAGATGGCATTCGGAGCATAATACTAATGTTTTGTCTCAAACCCCAATCCTTTTGGCTAAAGTGTGACACAATACATGTCCAAGGGGAACAAGTACAGAATTTTTCTGTCCCTTTATTATAAACGTGCTATAATTTGGAATTCTTGACCGATGTGTAGTATTCAAATACAGTACCTATTCTAATGTTTACATTAGTTCCTGCACTGAGATTCATGAAACAGTTTGGTCTGGCGCACCAGATGGCACTGTTTAATTTCATACTGCTTCATTTTCATCGCTATGTAAACATATAATTAAATTCCTACTGGATCAATGCTGTCATCATATTCGTTTCATACTCATTATTAGGGCAGCACGGTGGCACAGTAAGTAGCACTGCTGCATCACAGCAAGAAGGTCCTGGGTAGGGCGACCTGCGTAGCTTCTGTGTCCAGTTTCCATGTTCTCCCCATGTCTGCGCGGGTTTTCTCCATGGGCTCCGGTTTTCTCCAAAAACATGTACGTTAAGCAAATTGGAGATACTAAATTTCCCCCACACAATTGTGAAATACTAACCGTAAGGGTAATTATTTCTCTGATTCCTCTGATTACCCTGCGTTCGCTCTCGCATTGGCATTTTAATGGATTGAATGAAGTCTCCCTCCGTCCTGGTGTTAGAGGCCCCGAGAACAATGACACACACACTAGGTGGATGTATCATCTCTCTGATTTATTTTGACTACAGACAGAGAATATAAAACTACATAATCCAAGATGATTGGTTAAAAGAGGAGGTATGATTGAAGAAAGAGGAATATGATAGGGTCAGAAAGCATAGGATGATCCAGAGCTGAAAGACAAAGCATGATAAGGAATAAGCTAACGTGTCCTGCCAACGTGTATCAAACCAACAGAACAGAACGTCTTGTCTTGATAACATAATCATTCCACGCCGGGCATGAAGAGTGTAATACCGGGAGAACAGAATAAGAACACTAGAAATACAGGAAATACAAAATATAGAGAATCACAAGAATTTTATCCCAACACTAACCATTCCTTTCATGAATGTAATCACTGAGTAAAAACGTGATGTTAAACCCCTAACAAACTAACATACTCGTTATTATGACTGCTGCAGCTAACAAAGTTTTTTTCTTCTTCTTCCCTGTTTTTCCCCACTAATATTTGGTCAGCAATATCATGTACTTAGACTTCATAAATCACAATCACATGAAACTTGGAATGCTTGTAGCCCCACATGTCTGATGTGGAATATTAGAGATATCTTCCTTTGTGCTAGCTCCCCCTGAAGTGGGGTAGGCTCAAAGCACTTTTTGGACAATAGCTCAAAACCCATTTTGCCAAAAATTATTAACCTCTAGGATGCACATTACCCTAGCTCATTTGGATTCATTTATGGCGTAGCGCCACCTAGTGAATAATGTTCAAAGCCAAAATCTAGCACTTCATTATCCAGTATCTTGTATGTAAAGGCTCAAACTTCCTGAAATTTCACACTCTACATCACTACCACATTCTTTAGCTGCCTGCCAATTTTGTGAAATTTCACTGATAGGGAGCAGTACAGCTGACACATTTCAATATCTCAAGAACTGCCTAAGCAACAATTTTGAAGCTTGGTACGCTTATTTCACTTCATTATAGCTCTTTCTCTCACTGTATGCAGCAGCCATGTTATGCACTGCTATGTGGTAGGTCTACTTGTTATTATTTTTAATTTCTTTCATAAAACAATGTAGCTGAAATGAGGAAGTAATGTACGGTATTGCTTGAAAACTTTAGACAACAAAACCATACATGTCACGCAAGCCAAATGAACATGTCTAAATGGATAATGTATCAGAAACTGTGGCGGCTGGTGTTACAGTTTTTTGGGGTGCCCAAACAATCTGAACATCACACAATTGGTAATGCAAGGCTGAATGTTAAGTAGCTATTTGACAGGTGATATGAAAAGATGAAAAATTCAGATGTTAAAGCATGCTACCAATCAGTGAAATGTGTAGACAGAAATCACTGGATTATTAGATATATATATTAAAAATAAGCAAGACAAAATCATATTACTGATGCAACAAAATCATTCATGTCATGAGATCACAGAACGTTTTAGGATTTGTTTCTCAGCTGTGTTCTACTGGGAGTCGTTACTGCATGATCAAGGTGATAATTGTGCCAAAGCTGTTGGATTCCCTCTGTGTTAGTGGCAGTCTGGCAGGTGACTGTGCACACTCCACATAGGTGAGACACCGGCACAATTGTCATGGGGTTCCGGGCGCCTGGCCTGCTCTCAGGATGTGAACCTCCCACAGAGCCTGCTTTGCTATGAAGCACCGCCTTTTGTTTGCCATTTGTTTACCTTGCTTGCCCAAGCCATAGTGGTAAGCACAATGAGGTCTAGATCAACAGCTTCTTGAATAGGCAACGGCTTTTTATCCCCGCTCTCAGAACACTGGTTACCTCGGAGAGGCAGTGATTAAGAGCCCGACGGGCTATCGCCAGTTCAAAAGCACAAAGGCACTCCACTTATCCAATAAAAAGAGTCCAGCACTCTGCACCCTGATGCTGCATGCCCTCAGAAAGACAGGCACGGGGGTACCATTTAACCGAGTGTGGTTTTGGATTTCACTAACTTTGCCTTGAGTAGCTTGAACATAACTGCATTTGTCTCTGGGAACAGATACGAAGATAACCGAAATAGATGGAAAGATGTATCTGAATGACAAATTGCATGTCAAGAAATTTTTTAGATTTATGTTTTGACATCTTTGTTGTTTTACAATTCTGGTTGACTCAAAACAGTGAATTTGGGGGTTGGTACAGCTACATGGGGTTTGGAGGAGGTTTGGGAGAAAGACGCCAAAACCAGCTGCATGGCAAAAAAAAAATGCCGCCCCTTCTCTGCTTCATGACAAAAGATGAAAGCATATCCTGCTGGGTGGCATAGACTCCAGGTGACTAGAGCAACCTGATTGGTGAAGCTCAGGGATTCCTAAAGCAGAAAAAAGCAAGATCGAGTTGTATGGCAGCCATTGATGTATTCTAAAAAAAAGGGGGTTGGTTCTCCAGCCTCTTTAAACACCAGCACATAATCCTTTCCTTCGCCAAACACACAAAGGGGTGGTTTTAAGGTGGCACCTCTGCACCCTTATCCTAACAAGGCAGAGTGTTCTGGACCAATGCACACAGATTAAGTTTCACTGGAGAAATTGGGTTTTCTGATGGCTGGTCTGACTGACATTTTGTCTTTTCATTCCATATTAGGGGAAAAGACACAAATCAACAAACTGAGAAGACAGAAAAATGTGTTTTTGTAATATTTAAAAATATTTAAAATACTAAATATTTCTCTAAGCAAGATAAACCAATAGGGAGGCATCTTCCCCCCAGTTGTTAACAGTGTGTTTGAATTATTTACAAAATGACTTATTTATATATGTAATAGCTTCCTTGCGATTTTCAAAAAATTATATTCCTGGGTTTCTCTAAAGCACGACACTAAAGGGCTTGATTTTCCGTCCAGCACTGAAATTAGCTGTTATATCACTAACCTGGTTGAACATAAGAAAGTACAGTGATATTTTGTACTTGGTTTACTGACTCCCTCTTACCAGTCACATAGGCAAAATTGTAGTTTCCTAACTTCAGATGTCTTGCAACATTTCCTAAAGGCTAGTTTAGCAAATTTTCACTATTTATGGCATATGGCATGTATTAATTTTAAACACACCCCTCTTGGAACTGTGCTGTTCTTTTGCAGCCTGCTGCCTGTACTGAAGGTTACAGAAATACATAATGGAAAAAACTTTATTTATCTTTAATAATCTTCTCTGATGCTACAGTTAGGGACTGTAACTAAATGAAATCAATCCATTTTGATTGAATGATGTTCTCCAAATTGTGAATTTTGAAGAACTTACACAACTCATCTTAAAGGGAAAGTTCTGAACATTAAGAACGTTATACGTTAAACGTTTACTATTGCGTAATTTGTGTGAAATTCAATGAAATAGTAGTGCATTAGACTGAATGAGAATGATTCCATGAGAATTATTCTTTTCTCTGTAGTTTATGCTACACTGTAAAAAACAATGCCTTTTTTTTACACTTTTTCAACAGTAAAATTTACAGTTTTCACTTGTATTTCAAAATCACAGTAAATTATATTAAAATTAAAAGAATCAACTGTTGATTAAAATGTGTCATGTGATTTAAAAAAATCTGTATAAATGGAATACATTAAATATCTGTTCTTAAAAAGTTTTTAGGTGAGACTTTTAACAAAACTAACCATAAAAATACAGTATTTTTTATTGAAAAAAATTAGCAGGAGTTTCTGTAATTTAGATGATAAGAGTGCAGTTAACGTACATTTAAGAAAATAAAAACCATTTATTTTGACAGTTTATTAACATATTTACATAAAAAATGTTTTTACAGATTTTTTTTTCGCAAAACTTTGTAAATTATTTCTCACAGTTCATTTAAAAGTGGACTTTTGTAATATACAATTTAATGGTTGTTGTAAGGGTAATGTGTAAAACATTAGATTTAGTCTTAGATTTGATAGTACTACTAACGAAAGAAACAACAGCTGAGAAATAGCATTGTGTATAGGACAGTGCCGGTTTGAGTCCCGTGAATGATTAGACGGATGTGCTGTTGAGCAACGTGCGAGATCGCAACCTAGCATTTATACGTTTACGGGCGCCCTGACTGCCAGAAAATTACAGCTTTTTTATGGCTTTTATTTGTAGCTTATTACAGATAATTACTGTTTTTAGAGACATTTTCTGGTGCCCCCTGTTGCCAGAAAATGACCATTTTTTTCTTTTCTTTTCTTTTTTTTTTACTGTGTATAGCCATCAGTGTCACCAAATCTCATCCCTACTAAATATCTTTTTTGGACCAATGTGTTACAGACCTCCATCCACCACCACCATCAAAACACCAGATGAGGCGATATTTTCTGGAAGAATGGTGTTCACCCCTCCCGCACAATTCCAGAGCCTTATACAAGGTATGGCTAGGCACACTCAAGATGTCTTGTCAGTTTACTAAAATTTTTATATGGTTATAAATTTATCACTCTTCCTTAACTAGGTAGCTGGCAAAAGTCAGCAATTAGTAATTAGTATGTAATAACACTAAAACTAGTTATCAATACAAGAAGTAACAAATTTAATACCATTTTCCTCTGGAGGAATTTTGCCCTATATCAGCATGATATAACTTTACACTCAACTTAAAAAGGAAATCTTCATGTTTTTCTTAAAATTTAATTAATTAATCTTCAGACAAGGGCGGCACGGTGGTGTAGTGGTTAGCACTGTCACCTCGCAGCAAGAAGGTCCTGGGTTCGATCCCCGGGTGGAGTGGTCTGGGTCCTTTCTGTGTGGAGTCTGCATGTCCTCCCC
>JAOVVH010000043.1:16227359-16240964 GCA_028566435.1 Scorpiodoras heckelii
TGAATTAACCGAAATTATTATTATTATTATTAGTAGTAGTAGTAGTAGTAGTAGTAGTAGTAGTAGTAGTAGTAGTAGTAGTAGTATGCTCTCTTGCATTTATTCAATCAGATGAACGTTTTCTAAAAGCTAGTGACCAAGACAAAAATTAAATAAAGCCCAACTAGGACAATATATTATCACATTAATAATTGCATAATGCCATGACTTTAAAAGTTGAGCTCAAATGTCATATCTTCTGTATGAACTGAAGTCCAGACGTTTTTTTTTTTTTGCATACAAATGCTGTAATTTTTACAGAACCGCATAAAGCTCTTATTTTCTAGTTACATCATAAAGATATTATACAACAAATATAATTGATATATTAAGGGGAATATAAAGTAAATAAAAGGCAGAATTATCATTCGGAAATTACAATTATAATTCTAACAACAAATGTTTAAAAAATGTAGAATCGGGGTACAGAGTAATGTGTAAAATTTTGTTATATGCATAAGGATTTTTTTTTTTTATTAATCTTTGAACCACAGACATGTACCCACAAGAACTGGGATTAAATCTACAGTCATAATGCTGGGCCTTGTTTGTTGTTCTCTGTTACTGTTTCAGAAGTACACACTTGTTCAGTCATCTCTGCTGCCATCTCTGTTACAATACATACTGTATACTGACAAATGAGTGCTTACTCTTCAGTGAGGGGCTCCTTTGTGTTTCAAATGGCTAGAACACACAGAGACAGAGGGAATGAGAGTGAGCGCTCCAGGGCTTGATTTGAGGGTGGGCAAATCTGACAGCGAGCTTTGAGTCTTTGGGATGAGGAGAGAGGAGGGGAAATGGGGCCAGAGCTCTGTCAGGCAATCTTCAAGTGGCAAAGCTTTTCAAAGCTTTGTTATCCACTTCGGGTTGCCCCTTCTGACCTTAGAATGGACGTGCTTAGCCCTTCAAGGAAATGGAGAGGGGTCTTGGGCATGCTGTATTGTAGTGCAGGGGAAACAGGGTTCAAACACACATGACCAGCATTCCCCAAGGAACGGTAAGGGTGAAGACCCAGCACAAAGGTGAACCAGGAGATTCGTCATCGGACACACGAGAGAAGCAAAGATGAGGAGAGATTTAATGTCCACAGACGACCTCCTTGTTTTGCAAGGCTGTAATACACAGTGGCTATTCTCTCTTTGTCTTTGCCTTACTTTCCCTTTAGGGAAATTATATTCTGTCCAAACAACTCAAAGATTTTGGAGAATTGCACCTGCATGTTATGCCCTGTAAACATCTGGAAGAAAATGGACAGCTTAGATTTATATTGTGCACATTTTTGATGTTGCTGGTGAAAAAAAAAAAGTCCAGATGTGCCAAAAGTTTGAGACAAACAAGACTTGCTATGCACTCTGTGTAGAAATCTACAATTCTCCTCATTTAATATGTTATGGGCAACAGTTTCTTTAGGTTTATGATACTTACTGCTAGTCCATTAAAAAAAATTCTGCCCATTTAACCTCACAATGCTGCATTTCACTTCTATTTCAGTTTTTTAAAAATTATTATTATTATTGATTATTTATTATCGTACAATCCAGTGTCACCCAAATGAGGATGGGTTTCCTTTTGAGTCTGGTTCCTCTCAAGGTTTCTTCCTGTTAACTTCTGAAGGAGTTTTTCCTTGCCACCGTCACCCCTAGCTTGCTCATTAGCAATAAAAATTTAGGGATAAAATTATTATACGTTATAAGTTATGTCTGGATTTTATGTCTTTGTAAAACTGCTTTGGAACAATGTCCATTGTTAAAAGCACTTTAGAAATAAAGTTAAATTGCATAATTGAATAAAACCTGCATATGATGCATCTTTTTTCAACAATCACAGCAGTGATCATCCCTTTACTCTTAATGATGTGACTGTGCAAATGTATTATTGATGGCCTGAATGTTTCTCAGAGCAACGAACCCCTGGCAATGAGATAACTGATGTACAAATTTGAATCCCAGCAGAAACCCTGACCTTTGTGTTGATAAGTAGTGTTTTTACTACTATGTCATTTTGGAACAATGGGATCTTTTTAATCCACACAAATCAGTCTAATTTGATTAGTTTAGCTTTTAGTTGCCTGAAGGTATTTTCTTATTGCTAAGCTAAACAGACACTCCAGTAACAAAGCTTCCCTTGACAGTTTTTTTTTCATTTAATTTGGTTTACTCATTGCTCATTTCAGGATAAAAAGATCTGACTTGTAGAGTCTGAAAAGGTACCTTCTTGAAGTTTTCCAATCCATGCTTTATAGCAATTCAAACTAATATCCTAAAGCTGGTGTCTTTTTGTCAGATAGTAGAAAGGAAACAGTTCATATTTGAAGAAGAAATGAAACAGAAATCATAACTTTTTTATTCTGTAACTTCACATACTATGTACGGCAAATTTATGGCTGGATTTGGGTTTTGTCTATATGGATTGGAATGGAGTTTAAAAGACGAGTGCTTTAAAACAAGCTAGTTCACCATTTATGCTTGATTTCATCCAGGGAAAAGATATGAGTTTGACAGGTAAAAATGACAAAAGACTTTTGTCATTTAGTTGACTGACACAGATAAATAATTACAGTGACAAGAACTAACAAGGTAGCAAGTGTCAGCTTAGACACCACCTGGTTTAGAACATATAGAACGTGTGTGTGTGTGTGTGTGTGTGTGTGTGTGTGTGTGTGTGTGTGTAGATATATAGAGATAATGTATAGATATTTAAACCACAGTTTGATGTTGCCAAATCACAATATGCTGGGAAACATCTAGCCAGACATATTACAATACACTCATAGTTGTAGGTGAGGACTGGATATAAGTTACCCAATTTTCATTATATATCCAGCATTATACACACCAGCAAGACACAAAGTTGCAAGTGTGCTAAAGAAGAGGATTCTAAATCCAAAGGTGCTAAATCCGACTACTTCTTAGCTCACTGATGAGAGAAAAATGCAAAAAAAAAACCCCTTGTGATCCATCTCCTTTTATCTTTGATTTAACCTTTGCTTTCAGATACAGGCTGGTGTGCGGCTCATCTCTGGTATGGCTGTGACTGAATGCAAAATGCAATTAAAGGACACTGGTTTCTCTTACGCTGTCCCAGACACTTTCACTTGAGGCTTAATTCAAACCCCCCGCGTTAAGACCTTTATGTGATCCAGGACACACGGCTCCCATTCACACCGCTTCATCCCGCTCCTTTGTATCCTTAATCGTTCCTTGGTATTAAGCAGTGTTGGCAGTCCAATCCCCTTACACTCAGCCATGGCGCTTTGTTACGGGTAGGTCTCATCCCCTCTGTTGCCTCCAGCACTGGAGCCGCACACTATCCCTCTGTTGTCTTTCTCCCGCCTTTGAGGCCCTCTTTCGCAGCTCAACCCATGTTCCTTCACGTGCAAGTTGTGTACCGGCACACACTGAGCAGAGAAGCTGATACTGAACAGAATCTCCTGACATGGTTCTCCTCTTATGGTTGTTGCCCAGGAATCATCACATGTTGAAATGTCATTATCTTTTACTGACATACAAAGAATATTTTAGATGACTTCTCACATACTGATACATCTGATTTGCTGTGAGTCAGATTTTAATCTGCGTTGAAAATTGTTACAGTAAAAACAGGTCTCTGCCTTTGAATCAATAGCAAAACTGTTATAACTAGGGCTGCATTGATACCAATATAGTACTCATAGTTGTAAAAGATGCTCCAGTATGAGCAACAGATTCTTGGTGGTACAGTGAGACATACGTGTAGTTTGTCTTATCACTCATACAAGAGGAATCAGCAATCTGAATGTATGTCAGGAATAATGATGGTGAGCAAAGCAGACTGTAAACTGTGTCAGATATTTTCCTACAATAAAAATAATCTGATGAAAGATCTTATATATAAAACCAGTGATGGAAAAAGTACAGAAGTATTAGCAGCGACATGTATAAACCCCATTTCCAGAAAAGTTGGTACACTTTCAAAAAATGCAGTAAAAACTGAAATCTGTAATTTCTTAATACACTTAAACCTTTATTTAACAGAAAAATATCAAATAAAGGAATTTCACTGTGTTCAATGACAAACTTAATTCTATTTGTTAATTATAAACAAATGTAGAAATTGATGCTTGCAACACACTCAAAAAAAGTTGGGACAGAGGCATGTTTACCACTGGATGACATTTTTTTCTTAAATGATACTTTTTAATCAATTGGCAATGGAAGATACTATTTGTTGCAGTTTTGCAAGTGCAATTTTTTCCCCATTCTTGCTGTGTACATGACTTGAGCTGCTCAACAGTCCGTGGTCACTGTTGTCTGATTCTCCTCTTCATGATGCGCCATACGTTTTCAATAGGAGACAGATCTGGACTGCAGGCAGGTCTATCAAGCACACACACTCTATGTCTATGAAGCCATGCTTTTGTAGCTCATGCTGAATGAGGCCTGGCATTGTGCTGCTGAAATAGTCATGGAGTTCCTGGGAAAAGATGTCATCTTGACGGCAGCATATGTTTCTCCAAAATACCAGTATAAGCCTACTCATCAATGGTACCTTTACATACATATGCAGATCACCCATGACGTGGGCACTGACGAACCCCCATGTCATCACAGATGCTGGTTTTTGCACTTTACATTGGTAAAAGTCTGGAGGGTCTTTTCCAACTTAGGCACATACAACCCCAAACAACCCCAAACACAAGCTGAAATGTGGACTCATCTGACCACAGAACATGTTTCCACTGTCTTTCGGTCCATCTCAGATGACTTTGGGCCCAGAGAACTCACCAGCATTTCTGCGCACAATTAATATACGGCTTCCTCTTTGCATAATACAGTTTCAGGTTGCATTTCTTGATGCAGCAGCGGACTTTGTGAAATGACAATGGTTTTTAAAAGAACACTTGAGCCCATGTCCATCATGGTAGCATGATGTTTTCTCCAAAAATACTGCCTAAGGGCTTGATGGTCACGTACGTTCAGCAGCAGTGACTATTCTCTCATGAAGTTCGGTACAAAGAGCTGAATCACGACCCATCCTTACTTGCAAAGACTAAGCCTTTGGTAGATGCTCCTTTTATACTCAGTCTTGATGACCTCACCTGTTACAGGTTAAACTGCTAATTGTGGAACCTTCCAGAACGGTGGTACTTGTATAACCTTTTCAGTCTTATTTTGCCTCTGTCCCAACTTTTTTATGTGTTACAGGCATCACATTCTATTGTTTTTTTTATATACATGTATAAAGTGTTTTCTTTGTACTTTTATCACTTAAATAAAAGTTCAAGTGATTTAACAAATTACAGTTTTTAATTTGTGTTGCATGGGGTCTGATATATTATTATGTATGACATCATTAGATTTCTTAGATAAGAATACTTATATTACTTAGATAAGCAGCATGTTAGTGTTGTAGCTGCTACACATGGAGCTAGTTTGAACTACACATTTTTATATACAGGGACACAAGATAAATCTGAGCAGTCGTGAGGTAAATAATGAGGAAAAAGCAAAGTTCTGATACACAAATCTGTTTTCATTGTTTACAAACTGTTTTCTAATTTTTGGTGAGATATTGGTACATTTTAACATTTATTGAAATGAAACCATGAAATGAAACGTTTAGAGTGAAAAATCTCTATTCGGTGGAACTGTTAAAAACTCATAGATGTCTCAAATGTGACCCGACTACACAAGGCTTTTTGTAAGACATCAGAAACCACTGCTTTAATTTTTAACAAAGTGTTGTGTTTTAAAGGCTTGTTGTGCATCTATCATGTAAAATCTTCATCATAAAAGTAACTAGTAACTAAAGATGTCACATAATGTACTCAAATCCAGTACTTGATTTGATATACTTAGTTGCTTTCCACCACTGCTTAAAACACCTTGAGGAATTTGCTGCTAGCTGCACATCACAGCAAACAATGCAGACTTAATGAGAAAAAATGTTTACAGCCAACCCCAGGTAACAGCACTGACCTGACATATTGTTCTTGATGATTAGCTGCTATGAGTGATAACAATGGAGTCCAATGTAAGAAAAATAACAACATACCTTTACTGCTGCACAGGCATGCTTTTCCTAAGTTAATCACAACCTGCTCTTCCCCACAACAACCATACTCAATCCAAGCTAACTAATGTAGCTACCTAATGCACTTCATAAAAATGAACTGCATTTTAATGAACTGCATTTGAATGCTATAGAATGAACGTAGCACCATAAGATAAGCCTCAGTGTCAATGTCTGCAAAATGTCTGGCACAGAAACAGACACCACTCATGCCATTGGTCTCACAAGCAAAATAACAACAGATAAGAGACAACAATCAGAGGTGATTTTATTCACATAAATCATATGGCATCAATAATCAAATATGCTCCATAAAACATGCTTAATGCAAGTTCATTATGAAATTCGATGGTCTATTCAGTGTAAGTCTGCAATATGAGCATGTTCCTGACATTATGTTTTTGTTTAAAAGAATTATGATCCAATATGTTTTTCAGAGTGTGTTATGTATTACTACTAACTGCTGAACCTACATAAGATGGTCACGTTTTGTTAGGATCTGAATTTGAATCCTGTCAATCCTGCTGGGATCCATGGCTGAGTCATTGTTCAGCACTACTGGACACTTCAAGCTCATGCAAAGAACCTGGCAGAATGAGTTCCCTTGATGACATGTCAGCCCTCATCATCCCGAAGTAACTGGAAGAATCAGACAGTTAGTGGGAATTGGCCCACAACTAATATTGCCGAAATGACTAAAGCAACCAACAAACTGTGGTCTTTGCTGTTCCATCTGAGGAACCTGCTGCAAAAAGGTACATTTTGTCCACCTGCTTCAGAGCCTCACTGAGGTAGTTCTGCAGCGAGGTCATGGCAGTGCAGATGCCACTATACAAATATGTCTGTCTGTCTACCCAGCACATGATGAACTTACACAGACAGTGTACGCATTACAACTTTTCTTGCTGCACTTGGTACAATGGTGAAAATAGAGTTTTTGCAAAAACTGAAAATTTTTGTTGTGTTTTGACCTTTTGAACCTAACCTTGCTGTAGGCGAATACAGAACCTTTGGAAAATGATGATGACACCGCCCCAGCTGGCTATTTACATTTATGTGGCACATATCCCCCCCCCAACCCCCAGATTTTGTCTTGCTATACTCATGAGGACCTTCCATTGACATAATTATTACTGCAGCTAATTAATGGTAACCCTAACCTTTACCGTAACCAACTTTTTGGCTCTTTTTTTTTTCTTTTTTCTTTTTTTTTTGTTAAAAACTACAACAAGAAACACACTTTCCTTATGGGGACCAGCAAAATGTCCCCTCAAGGTCAAAAATATCAGATATTCCTAGTCTTGTGGGGACATAAAGATATAAAAATATGATCACACATAGACACACACACACACACACACACACACATGCATGCATCAATAACAGAAAAAGATACTCTTACTTTAGGCACTCAAAGTGGTGAATGTCTGGCATGTGGAGTTGGGGTAGCAGAAGCCTTGTCTTTGGATGTTGGCAGAAGAAGGCTTGGGAGATTTTTCATAATTGACTTTGAAAGGACCTCATGTTTTAATTTCATATGTACCATGATCAACCTGAGCACCTTATAGTGGATGCAAATGTATATTGGTGGTGTAGGATTTCTGGTCTTTGTACATGTTTGTTCCTGACAAAATTTGCTCAGTATTTTTTTATATATATTTTTAATAATGACAAATGGGTCAATTTGGCCATACAAGAGTTAAAGTACGAGCCTAGTAGTACTGTATATACACATGAAAACACCTGCACTTTTCATGGACACTATTTTAACCAACAAAATCACATTAATTAAAAGTTAATGAAGCATCCAGTGATGCTCCTGATTGATGCTAAAGGCCAGGACACACCAGAAGACTATTGCTGCTCTTTTTCCTGCCATTAGTTCATCCAAAAATACAGCTGAGATGCATCAGTACCAAAAACATGTCATGCTCAAAATTGTAACCGCGTTACCCTGGTCAGGGTCGTAAAGAATCTGGACTCTACACCCTGGGTTGGACACCAGACCATCACAGGACACCATGGACACATGCATTCACACAGTCATTCACAACTCCATGTATTATCTGCATTTCAGAAATTATCAACAAAACAATAAGAGAAATATACACACAAAACTCTCAGTGATGTGCACAAACAGGAGTGTAAATATGCAGACTGCAAACTTTTTTGATCATTTGAACTTTCATTTTCATAATTACAGTCTATAAAAATTGCATCTTTTCAAATTTATTTCACCTTGTAAGGTCATATGGTAAACTCTTGGACCCTGCAAGATCCCTGCTTGTGGCATAATGGATATTATTTTTAACATGCTGCAAAATGTTCTTTAGACAACCATGTAACAATTCATATATATGCATTGATCAGTGTTTGTGCAGCTTTTTTAATATTTCTGCAAAACCACAGTTAAGTGACATGCAAACAAAAATCTGAAGTACAACTTATATTACATATCTAATTATTAATAATTTCAATATCCAAAGGTGCATTCAAATAAATAAATAAATAAATAAATAAATAAATAAATAAATAAATGAATGAATTTACATTTGAGCATAAACTGAAATATGTACATTGCAAAAGCATTATAATGAAACGTTTCAAAATGAAATTTTACTTTTGAGCAGTATTAAAATTAATATTCTGTGAAACAAAAATAATAATTATGGAAAAAACACTTTCCTACCTGGTTATTTAATGTTCAATGATAAGTTTAAAGATTCAAAGAATTGATATCCTTGCTGCATATATACTGTTTTTATTTTTATAATATAATGCTTTCTAATTTTTTCATCATTTTCTATCAGACACATTCTTATATTAGGTACATTAGTGCGTGCTGCTGATATGACGTACATGTTCTGATAATAAGACAATTATATAATAAGACCGTGATATTACCTAGTGTAGAGTGCATTACGAAGCTATTAATTTCTTTTAATCCATTCACATTTTTTGAGAGTTGTTAACTTCAAGAAGTAAGAAAAACAGAAGACATTGTAAAGCCCATTAAAAAGAATATTTTACCCTGTCTTTGTTTTTATTTCTCTCTGTCTGAGTGCTTCTCAACGCTGTGCTGATCCACACAAACAAATGCAAATCACTCAGAAAACTTTACATAATGTAACTTGGACCCATTTTAGAACTGCAGCTGAATGGCTTTTAAGGGGTGTCTAATTAATCTAAGTATAGAGCCAATGGGTCCACTTGGAATTTTTTCACTTCTTTCTCTAGCTGAAAAGAAAGAAAAGGATCAAGCCCCCCTCCACCCCCCCCCCTTTTTTTGTCCAGAGAAAGGTCCGCCTCATTCCACTATTTATGTTAACATTACACAGTTTTATACCCCGTGGATGAAGGGAATCAATCACATTACCTCAGCCGTCACTCTTCAACTTTTATCCAATGTGAGATTGTGTAAAGGCTTAATTCTAGAGATTTAAGGGACATAGAAAAAATTTCACCGTTATGTCAGGCCTGCACTTTGGAAGCAGCTCAGAAAGCCTGGTACTAGAGTTGTCAGGTGCTTGGCTAACTAGACAGAACAATAGGGAGAGGAGAAGCAGAAGGCTAGAGATGAATGCTTTGGGTAAATCAGTAATGGAGCTAAAGGGCATACGCCTGTGGGGAATTTGCTGGCTTATAAAAGAGCTTTAAGAGGCCCTCATTCATATGGACCCAAAGAGATTTGAATTGCCCCCTTCACAATCACTTGAAAGGCTGAGCTCTGGGTGTTCCGAAACAAAGTGGAAATCATGCTGCCTTTCAATGGTTCTAATAAGCTTTTAACTATTTTACATTATGGCGTTACCCTCTTCTTCTCCTCTCCACAAGGCATTGTTCGGCCATGCAGCAGGCCAGTCTAAATGTCTGATTTATACTTTTCTTCATGGTGAATTTAAACCAAAAAACTTCCAAAAACTGAAAGAGAAATGAATGGGGGCATTCACTGGTCTTATGCAAGGTAGAAAATGGTGTGCATTACCGTTTATGGTTGGCCTCAAATTGGAAAAACCTGGAAAACATAATACATTTTGATATCTAGAATAAAAATTAAATGCTACAGCCTGATAAATCCTGGTTGTTGCATATTTTTGTATAGTTAATGGGCTTTTTGGAGTGGACATCATACTACTTAATAGATTATGCTAAACGGTTCCACAGAAATAACTTCTTATGGGTTCCTGTGACTTCAAGACCAACTCAGGCTGAGCTACAGGCTGCATCTTGGTTGCCATGGTTATTTTTACTGCCCTGGAAATTGCTGCCATGCGCAGGCTGCAGGGGTCATGAGTTCATCAGCAGCCTGCCTGCACCATCTACTTTAGCTCAGTGGGGCTGAGAGTGGTGGATGGAGAGGGGCAGAGAGAGAGAGAGGGAGGCGCACAGCCAGAGCCGTCGCCCTCTGGATGACACCCCGAAATTTGGGGAACCCTCGGCAGTGTGGACACTAAGAATTTCATGGTAATTGTTGAAGACAAGGGGGAGGGCTTGACCTTCTTTGCCCTGATTAAGTTCTCATGAAAAAAGTCATGGCCTGGCCCCAGTGATGACCCAGACAGTAAAAATGAGATGACTCCTCTGAGGATGGTGAGGCAGCAGGCACTAGTGGCAGCAGACCTCTGGCACTGAGATTACTGTTTGATAAATGCACTTATACAGTATTATAAAAACAGTGGGCAGTCCTATAAAATTTATACAGAGTATATTGTAAAATGCACACTAAACCACATCTGCTTACAAAAAGGCAATGAAATAATCCACTGAGAGGTTACTTAAACTGGACAATGAAACATCTTAACAAATTGTACACACTGACTTAGGCTAATTACACTTACACAAAAGTCACATAAAATTCAAAGGTGAAAAATCACACCATGATTCATATGATGTTTACACCTAAGGGGCTATGAACACATTTTTCACATGTTCAGAGCTTTTCACAGGTAGTGCATGCGTTTTATTTTCACATGCAGGTTTTCACACTTGAATAATACTTTTTTAAAGTGATTGCATATTGTTTACTTGTGTTTATTGAGTTCACATGTGCAATATGCTGACATGCACTTTCAGATGTTTTCCCACATATTTTTCAAATAATCATATATACAAATCTTTTAATCAAATGTGAAACGTGTGTTTTCCTATAATAGCAAAATTATCTAAAGGACATGCATTTTAATTCAGCAAGGGACATGTCGCTTTTGTCTGCTGTCCTTCAGGTGCTTCATACCATTAACCCTCGATGTTATGCAATATGATGCCAGTTAGTAAAAAAAAATCTGCAATGTTTTTTGTCATAATATAGACCAAGTGATCATACATAAAGAAATATTTTAAAAGTAAAATTAGGGTGCACTTTAGGTATTTTACCTAAAGGTAACATTGTACCATATAGGATTAAATAACTGAACCATTTTCAGGTTCTTTTGCTTTTCTTTTCTTTTCTTTTCTTTCTGTCTTTTTAAAAAATCCATCACAAAATAGAAATCCACTGGATCTTGGAAGCAACGCAATTTGCTAGAGTAGATAATTGATCCTATCAAAAGGGCATTTTTTGCAATGGAATCAATCAAGTGGATATTTCTTGGTCTGTAATTATAGGTCACCAGAGACCAGTGCAGAGGGAAGCCATGCCATCAGTCTTGTTACTAGTGGTGTCGATACAGGTGCAGAGCCACTGCGATTAGGAGAGAGAAGGGGAAAAGGTTATCTTGTATTCCAGAGAAAGAGGCAGAGAAGAAAAAAATCACATCTGTTTGTCCAAAGCACAGGCTTGGATTGAATTTCCCTGATTTTTATCAGCAGTCTCTGAAGAACTGCCTACTCCGAGTGGGGAGTGGGGCAAAAAAAGCCATCTATTTACGGGGGTATACATATATTGTGTATATGGGCATCTGCATGGTTACCCTTTTGATTGACACTTTCCTGCCACGGCGAGCGCTGGGGCATCTGCTTGTTCCTCTTGGCCCTGGAGAAAGGTAGTGCTGGAGGGGGGACAGCTCGGTCGGAGGTGACAGCGCGTAGCGATTCAGGTAGATGGTGCTCCACCTTTGTCAGTGGCCCTGCTCTCCAAGCCACTCCAGGCTAATGAGACGCCACTTAACATGCTCTACGGCACTTGTAACCTACTGCCAGCCACTTTAAAGCCACTTTCGAGGAGCATCCGTTTCAAGCTCATACACACACAAACACACACACACACCCGTTTGTCTTGCTATCCTTGTGAGGACCTTCCATGGACATAACTGAAAATTAGTGCAGCTAATTAACGCTGTGGCTACACGTAAAACTAACCTTAACCTCAGTAAACAAAAGGAAATATTATATTATAGGCACTTTTTAGTTGTTTATATAAAAGCAGCAGTTTTTACAAATGTCCCCGCAAGTTCAAAACTGTCAGACATTCTCACCGTTTTGGCGACACACATACAAGGGCCACATTACAGTTAGACTACCCTGAGAAATGAAAGCAGCTGATAAGAGCTGATTTTACAGTGTTGGGTCATTCAGTGGTATTTCAAAGGTCATCCAAACTCCTGATCATTGCAGGAGCATTTTACTCATGAAAAAAAAAAAACCAATACCAGTAGATCCCTTTTCCTTTTCTTCACACACATTAGATTACCTATAAATGGGGAATACACAGGGCATGGTGGTTACACAAAGGAAAATTTGAACTATTGAAATGCGTGTTTGTGTGAGAGAGTTAGGAGGCGGAGGCTGGCCGTAGGTGTGTGTCAGTGGCTTTCCATTACAAATGAAGACAAGGTATCTTTACATACTGCAGGCAGCCACCCGGAACAGGCCGCCCTTAGGCAAGTGCCCTCTGTGTCTTTGTCTGCCTCACGTTCTAAAGTGGATATTTTTAAGCCTCAAACCAGAGGGCTGGCCTCTTCCTCAGGTTATGGATGACATATGCCTAATCTGCCACACAGGAACATCTGCACTCATGGTACAGGTGGACGTGCTTCTCAAATGACTGAACCAGTGATGCAGCAAGCGGGGCAATGCATTACTGTGTAACTAAAGGCCGATATATACATAATCAAACACTGCTCACTGAAGTGCTACATGACTGACTTTTTCCTGTTTCAGTGCTCAATTCTTTCCAATGAAATCCTCACCACAAAAAAACACCGCAAATATGTAAACGTTACAAATGGCATGATCCATGCAATATCTAATGTTTTAAAACAATTACAAATTTTGTTCCTGATATCTATAGGGATTCTAAACTGTATTTTGTATACATCCCCCAATCTGACAATATTTGTTTTCCTATTCATTTGCAAATCAAAAAAGACCTTCACTAATTAGCATCCTAAACACTCTTGCCAAATTGGAGAAAGGGCAGCATGCTTTAGGCCAATCTTCTAAACATGGGGCATCCACCTTCAGCTCAGAGCAAGGTGCAAAACTCTAATTGACTCATTTCCACCTTCACACACACACACACACACACACACACACACACACACACACACACACACACACACACACACACACACACAC
>JAOVVH010000043.1:16265254-16275981 GCA_028566435.1 Scorpiodoras heckelii
GGTGTTCTAACACTTAAAATTTCAATAAAATACATTTAAGTTTGTGTGTGTAAGGTGACAAAATGTGAAAAAGTTCAAGGGGTATGAAAACTTTTGCAAGCCACTGTATATATATATATATATATATATATATATATATATATGCTTTTAAATAAATGACTACATCAAGTATATCAAAATGTTTAAAAGAACAAATGTATAAAAATATAGATGTTGAAATACTGTAAATAGTAAATTCCTTGGGCAGCATGGTGGCAAAGTGGGTAGCACAGTCGCCTCACAGCAAGAAGGTCCCGAGTTCAATCCCCCGGTGGGGTGGTCTGGGTCCTTTCTGTGTGGAGTCTGCATGTCCTCCCCGTGTCTGCGTGGGTTTCCTTCGGGTACTCTCACAGTCCATGTTAGGTTAATTGGGGTCTCTAAAGTGCCCTTAGTGTATGAATGTCTTTGTATGTGTGCCCTATGATGGATTGGCGCCCTGTCTAGGGTTGATCCTGCTTTGCACCCTATACCGGCTCTCCCATGACCCTGGAAACAGGAAGTAGTGGTTAAGAGAATAAATGAATGAATGAATGAATGAATGAATGAGTAAATCCCTTTAAGCAGGATATAATTCATAAGCAGTTCCTCATTTTTCTCACTGAGGCCATTGGTAAGCTATCCCAAAGAGCTATAATCTTTAAATGAACATGTATTATTAAATTACTAAATTAAACATATAGTGTCTAAGTGTTTATATATATGATATGTACAAAAATGAGTTAGGCAACACTTTAAGGAGTTTATTCATAGACTATTCATAAGCTCAGTGAAAGAAATACATTGGAAAGCGCTGTTATTATACTCATAGGCCTACAGATTAGCAAAAAAATATAAGTTCGATTACTCTGGAAATAAATAAACAAACAAACAAATAAAGAAAGAAAGAAAGGAAAAAGAAAAGCTGTGGACGGCATTGGTGACGTGTTATTTCTGCGACCTGCCTTCGCTATACGACATCGACGCGCGCCTCCGCGCTTTCTTTCTCTCTTCCTGAAGATGGCGGCAGGGGTGAGTAAGATGGTAGAAAACCTATTTTCTGTGTTAGCCTTAAGTCTGTGCTCGCAATCTCACGTTTATCGCGTCCATCCTCGTTCCTGTTGAGCTTATTATCTTGAAATGATTGCTTGTAAGGTGTAGTCAAGCCCCCGCGCTGGTTATTTTGTTATAAAACGCTGCCCAGTGCCTGAGTAGTGTATGTATTATGAATGGGGAGTTAGATGGGAGTAGCACCGAGGCTCTCCGGTTGTGCCACGTTACACCGGAACGCTCATGAAGCGCTTCTTAACCACCGTGGACTAGGTCTAAGTTTGGGTTTATACTGCCTTCAGTATAAATCATTTATGGTTGAAATGTAGTGTTTGTCTTCTGTTAGATGACTGTTGGCTTGTTTAGGTTTAGATGCTAGTAGGATAACGTTAGCTGTGTCAAACTAAGGCTGTGTCCTAAATGGATCCATGCTGCATATCCAAGTGCACATCTCTGCGTAGGGAACCAAAGCTTTTTACACTCCCTGTAGTTTACCATATGTTTAATAATGCACTGTTTAGCTTTAGATTAATGCCTTTGTAGTCATTCACCTGGTGGTTTTCTTTCAGCATGTGATTGTTGCTTATTGTTTTTATTAAACTAATGCTAGCTGGTATGGCTTTTTTTTTTTTTTAAAGCTTTTACTTCATTTATTAAAGTACCGAATACAAGAGTTATGTTATCACTGCAAGACTTTCTTTGTGCAAAGCCTATGTTTGCTTGGTACGTTTCATTTAACGCATTTAATCCTGCTGTCCACAGACTCTCTACACGTACCCTGAGAACTGGAGGGCTTTCAAGGCCCAGATTGCAGGCCAGTACAGTGGGGCTCGTCTGAAGGTGGCGAGTTCCTCCCCTGCCTTCACCTTTGGGCAGACGAACCGTTCCCCTGCTTTCCTCAGCAACTTTCCCTTGGGCAAGGTTGGCACGTGCTATGTTCTCAGCCTGTGTGAATCTTATCGACGATTGAGACTTAATACTGTGTTTACTGCTTGCCTTTGCCTGTAGGTTCCAGCCTACCAGGGTGATGATGGTTTCTGTCTGTTTGAGAGCAACGCCATTGCTCATTACTGTAAGTATCCCCTTGCTTTTAGAAAGGAGTCACTCCAAACGTGTAGCTCGGATCGTCGTTACTGCTTTTCAGACACCTTTTATTAATGTACGTCTTAGTGGGGTCATGCTGGCAGCCTGTCATTGCCTCAAGTGCTAGCAGGTGCAGCTTCACAGGGGTTTAATTTCTTTTTGATCAAGGTCTTTTTATTGTATTTATTACAGTATTAAAGTTTTCAACAGAATAAAATGTATAATATTTATATTATATAATCATACTATTGTGTAATCTGTATTATTTTGTGTATTTCTAAAAATATTTTAAGTATACCTTTAATAATAATTATTATTGTCATGCTGTCAGCTTGTATGTTCTCACCAAAAGTTAAGAAAGGCTGCCACATAATATAAAACCTCCTAGTAGACCCTCTGACAGTGTAACTAATCTCCACTTTAAGATGGCACATGACGTCCCTGAGCCAGTATCTGAATGTCTGTGGAGCAGGATGTTACCACTTAAGCAAGATTATTCTCCTGGCCAAGAGAGAGCTGAATTAATTAAACATCAATACGGGAGCGAACAAAGCAGTTTTGTGTCTATGATCTTAGGGTTTTCTTTCGTTTGTTTTTCATAGTTGTCCAGTGGACTAGAAAGATATAGTCATACTCCGATGGCTTTGTGGTACGACACACCTTAATGCTGTGATTACTAGATTGTCATAACTAGCTTGTTGTACTCTATCACAGTACATTAGCTATCGCTTTTCTGGCCAGTTAAAGGTTTCCGGTTAACCATAATATGGGACTGGGAGGCACACTGGAGCTTCCACCTTCTCAGTGGTCGCATGGTGTCGCTGACAGTGTAAATGCAGAGTTAATGATGAAATACTGCTGTTTACCCAGGCTGTGTACACTCTTATGATGTTTTTCTCGTCTTCTCTGGTAGTGAGCAATGATGCCCTTCGTGGTAGCACCCCTCAAGCCAGTGCCCAGGTACTGCAGTGGGTCAGCTTTGCTGATTCTGAGATCGTCCCACCAGCCAGCGCCTGGGTATTCCCAACCCTGGGCATCATGCAGTTCAACAAACAGGTCTGTTAGTTTTTGCCGTCTTGCTTCTGGAATGAGATCAGTAATATTCTGTACTCGTTTTTCCGAAGTTTTTAGGTGTCGTAACATTTTTTCCTCCTGGGTGTCTGTGTCTAGGCTACAGAGCAGGCCAAAGAAGAGGTGAAACGTGTGCTTGCTGTCCTGAATCAGCACTTAAACACTCGCACTTTTCTGGTTGGTGAGAGAGTCAGTCTGGCTGATATCACTGTGGTGTGCTCTCTCCTCTGGCTCTACAAGCAGGTGAGCTTCATAAACATGTTTTCTTTCAGGTTTCTTTTGACTTTTCTGTGCATTTGTAGAATGTTTTAGTTTCTCTGTAAGATTATGCTTTTCTAGCACCACTCGGCATCTGTACTCTGATCCGGTCAAATAATATCACTGGTAGAATAATAATTCTAGTTTGCTAGTATTGTGTATTGCTGTGGTTAATCTGAACCCAGGACAATGTGTAAAATGTGACCATTTGCCATAAATGCTATGTGAAATTTGCAGATGGGTTTTACTGGCTGTAACGAATGCTTTAGCTTATCTGTAAAACGTGAGATTGCTGCGTCTCTTGCACACGGTGGTATGTTGATCATGAGATGAATGGTATTGGTGGTGGGTGTCATTAATGCAACCAAGTGTTATATTAGGGTGTGTAGTTTAATTTCAGAGGGTGAAAAAAGAAAGAAAGTGTTCAGTAGTCACAGTGTATATAATATAACACAAGAATCAAGAATTTTTCATGGCTGAATCTCAAATTCAGGTACACTGCTTGTGGTGTGAACTAAACTAAGGCTTGGCCACTGTTATGCCCTCTGTAGGAAATGCAGTGATTTGACTTGTTAGTTAGAAGCTAAATTAAAAGATTTGGATGGAAACAGCTCAGCTCTGTTAGGTTATATGTGTAGATGACATTTCAGGAGTGAAGCTTTTCATGTAGATGTTACACCATTTATATTAGTAACTGGATAGCTTCTTAAAGCAGAGTAAAAAGTTACAGGTTGTTCTAGAAAGCAATTGATTTGAGGTCTGTTTGGAAATTAATGAGAATTATCACCTCCAAAATATGATCCTTGTGAACACAACGCCCCCAATGCCTGTGCCATTGTTGGTATCAGTGATTGAAATCGTCAACTGTGAGTGTGTTCAGAGCCTCGGTCACAGATCTATGGATGTTCTTTACTGTGCAGAAGTGGTGGCCTTTCAAACTTCTTTTAATCTTGGCCTTCTGGTACGAATTCTTTATGGATGATCGCCTGTGAATTAAAAAAAAAACAAAAAAACAATGAAGTGACTTGATTTTTGATTTACTCATGTGAGCTCTCTTTGTGCGAGGTGATGTGTGCCAGTCAGCACTTTGTCTTTTTTCTCAGGGTCGTACTCAATCACCCAAAATTCATTTCCTGTGATCACTCTGTTCAGGAAATATGGCTCTCTCGTTAAAGGATCCAGCATTTGCTCCAAACTCGCTTGCATTTTTCCAGTGACAAGGCACTTCAGCAGGGTTTCACAAAAACAAACGCCTGGGCATTGC
This sequence comes from Scorpiodoras heckelii, assembly GCA_028566435.1. Classification (NCBI taxonomy): domain Eukaryota; kingdom Metazoa; phylum Chordata; class Actinopteri; order Siluriformes; family Doradidae; genus Scorpiodoras; species Scorpiodoras heckelii. The sequence continues at coordinate 16,269,996 of JAOVVH010000043.1, forward strand.
GAAGGCGAGAATACAACTGACACGGGTTCTACTGTTGATCAGAGATCCGTCTTTAACCGTCCTTGAAGCACCATCCCCATGTGTAAGCCCTACGGTGTGCACGAATTTCATTCTCATTACTGTCCAGAGAGAACTTGTGTATTACCTAATTAAAATTAATCTGACTTAATTCTGTACTATAAATATCGAAGTTTTAAGCAGATTCCTTAATCCTCAAACTGAGAGATGTAATGTAGTGTGTAAGATCGAGAAATTATCTTATGAATTATGCCCAAAGCTGAAATAACTGAGCAGCGTATGTTCTGTGTTGTATGGGTGTTTTATTTGTGTGCGTGAGATGGGGATCTTGATTACAAGCACATTATGGTAAAGAGAAATGTCATAAAACTCTGCACATGTAGTAAAGTTTATTTGTAGTGTGAAATTGATGTCCAACAACTGGGCTATTTGGACTGTTGAACCGTTCATTGTTCTTAATCGAAACTAGGCAACCAGTGATTCACTTTCTTACTGCTGATGATTTGAAGGCACATGAAATGAATGAGAACAAAGCTGATTTTTTGTTTTTTAATTATGACCATATGTTTGTGGATACCAGTTGTGGATGTGTTCTAGGGTTGTTCTGGTGTGTTTTATTGACTGGGCTCATTTTTATTGGAAAAATTTTTGAACGAGGCTTCAGTAACCGAATCAGACACATTTGGAGTCGTTCTTCACTTTGCAACATGCAGTGTGCTAACTTCTCTTCAGAGTATATTTGCGACAATGCAGTGTTATGAATGTTTTTCAGCTGTGAGCCAAATGTGTAATTTGTTCCCATTGGCTAAGTCATATTGATTATCCTTAATCACAGAGTAAGAAACATGATCAATAATGCAAACAGAGTTTCATGGCTTTTTGATTAGCATGCACTGCTGTTTCTGCTCTGCGTCTGTTCCACTGTGTAAAGAATACCTGCCAGCTTTCCCATACCCCAAAGCGCTCTGCTGCTTAACCTGTTCGTACACCTTCAGAACACGTTCAGACTGACTTTCATAATTGGAGCTTTGCTCAGATATGAGCCAGAACTGTGGGAAATGTTTTCATTTTTCTAGGAAAAGCAAGTCAGAAATGAAAATCACTATTCCTTGCCTTTTCAGGTTCTTGAGCCTGCCTTCCGTCAACCCTACGCTAACGTCAATCGCTGGTTTGTGACCTGCATCAACCAGCCCCAGTTTAAAGCAGTTCTTGGAGAGGTCAAGCTCTGTGAGAAGATGGCTCAGTTTGATGCCAAGAAGTTTGCTGAGAACCAGCCCAAGAAGGAGACTCCATCCATGAAGGAGAAAGCTGGCAAGGAGGCTTTTAAGCAGCAGCCCCAGCAACAGCAGGAGAAAAAGGAGAAGAAATAGGAGGAGAAAAAACCTGCCCCTCCTGCTGAGGAAATGGATGAGTGTGAAGCTCCACTTGCCTCTGAACCCAAAACCAATTACCCATTTGCTCAACTTCCAAAGAGCTCATTTGTGTTGGGTTCAAGAGTTCAAGAGAAAGTACTCTAATGATTACACACTGACTGTGGCTCTTCCTCACTTCTGGGAAAACTTTGACCGTGAGGGCTACTCTATCGGGTACTGTGAATACCACTTTCCAGAGGAGCTGACCATGAACTTCATGAGTTGAGACATGAGTTACATTTAGAACATTATGTTAAAAACCAACATTGAGATTGAGAATATATTTTAACACATGAACAATGTGTCATATTATGCTGACAATGAAAAAGTAAACTGCATATGGAAATTTTATTTAGATAACTTTAACTTATGCAGCACTGGAAAAAAATGGATTCATTCTGATTAATTAAAAAAAAGAAAAACAGAGTAATCTGTACTGTCGTTACTGTGACAACACCAGACAAAAACTGTAATGTAAACAAAGCTGTGTCTTCATAAAACTGATTGAAATGCTCAAATAAATCAGCTTCAGCAGTTATGTCTCCACTGCTAGCACCGGATATGCTGGGCTGTGTTTATGGAGGTGTCATGCCGGGGTGCCGTAAAACTGTCATAAAACACGTTCAAGTTCAAGTTCAGCATTCACAAAAACTATGAATGTGTTCAATGAACGCCAGACATTGAAGGTGCTCCTGCACAACACTGATTCTATTTATAGTTTATTAATAAAACTAGCAGCTATTACATATTAATTATATAAATACATATTAACACATTAAATGGCATGGTTAGTACACAGTTTATCTTTATACTTTTTATACAGGCTCAGCTTTTCTTCAGCAACATGCTTAAGAGCAACCTTTTTTTGCACACACAGTGCAACAGAGGACGTCTGTGTTTCTGACACCACTGTGTACCAAGTAGAAGAAAAAGTAGAGTAGTCCATAGACCAGCTTAGCTAGCGCTATAAAACATAATTATAAAGCATATGTAAATATATTAATAATGATAACTGAAATAAAAGGAGAAACAATTCTGGAGGCTGTAGTATGCAGAGGTACCCCTGACATTGTTCTATAACAACTGGGCTCTTGAATACATTATGTGAAGAAAAATAAATCATATGTAGCAATACCGTGGCCAAATATAAAATCTTTTCTGTTTAACAAACGTCATTTGGCATCAGGCATTGGATAAAACCAGGACTCCACTGAGGTGGCCAGGAGTTGCAAGAAAGACAGAAAGTCATTTTTGTGTCTATGCCTCTTGCCTTTTTAACCATTAACTATGTGGGATTCTTGGCAGAACACCGTGGGGTTTGGAAGGCAAAATAGAAATGAGATTGTTTTATCTTGTGGCATGCTGTGTTGATTGTGGCCTACTGTGTCTGTGATTGTGATATCTGGTATAATTTTCCCTCTATATAACAATCAGTGTCTCCAGGAATCATCATTAATTTACAGTGGTTGGTTTAATTTTTTTTTTGTTTATTGGAACCAAGATATAAATGTAAAAATCTAGCCTCCACACCACTATTACCCATGGCCTAATCAGGAATGGTCTAGCCAAGCTCTGGGAAGGTGGCATGGGTTGAGTGATTGTATATCTTGAGGGACTGAGTTTCACGGCTAGATACACACTGTCTCATCAGAAGCAGGGCGTCTTTTCAGTGATGTCATCAGTTCCAGCAGATGGCTCAGCTGCTAGTGGATACCTTTCCTGATCCCCCCAGATTTAACCCTTTATAAAGTCATCTGTGTGTAATTACAATACTCAGTGCTGACATTGACAAACCCCATATATTATTCTTAAGTCAAACTTACTCTTTTGTAATTCTTTCATTCAAGTTCATTCAAGTTCATCCGGATTCAAGCTGTCCGGAAAGTAATGTGAATGAAATTCTCCATAGGGCTTGCACATAGGGATTTGTTTTAATCTTGGGGAACAAGAAGAAATCACACAGAGCCAAGTTGGGACAACAGGGTGGATGTGGAAAGACTGGAAAGTTTTTTTCAGCCAAAAATTCTCTCACAGCCAGTGAAGTGTGACTCAGTTTGTTGTCATGATGGAGGATCCATGAAGCAGTGATCTGACGGAGCGCACGCAAAACCCTCAACTGGGGTTTTGCGTGCTCCAAAACTCCAAGGTGAAATGTTTCGTTTGCCATTTGGCCTTCGGGTACAAATTCTTTATGGACAATCCCTTGAGAATCAATGAAGACGATAAACAGTGACCTGATTTTTTATTTACTCATGCGAGCTTTCTTTGTGTGATGTGATTTTGTGATTCAGCACTTTTTGTCTCAGGATTGTACTCAAACACCCATGATTCATCTCTTGTGATTACTCTGTTCTGAAATTGGGCTCACTTGGTAAACAATCGGGTGATGATTGGGTGGATAGCTTGTCCATAACCTTTCTTCAACATTTCAAGAGTTTCTGATGCAGTTTTACAGATTTTCACAAAGAATTTACTCTGAACTCACATGCATTGTTTCAGTGACAAGGCACTTCAGCAGGATTTCACAAAAAACAAATGTCTGGGCACTGCGAAGTCTAGAATGCAACTGAAACAAGTCCTACCATTTGTCTGAGATCCCACTCTAAATGAATTTGAACCACCATCCCCATGCGGAGCGTAGGGATTTCATTCTCATTACTTTCTGGAAAATCATGTATTGTGAAGTCAGTGGTGTGGGACACCATTAGGAATTTACTGTTAATTAAATTAATTATACATTACACCATTTACTGAACCACTAAGAATCAGGAGTACACACACTGTGGAAAGGAGTACACACACTAAACACGATGAGGGTAGATAACAGCACCGGTGTCCAACCTGCGCTGCATGCTGGGAGACTCCCGCAACGATGGCCCTTCAAACCCAGAAGTTCAACTCACTCCCTACAATCCTGGAACCAATGACACAACATTTAAATTTATTTATGGAAACCTGTAAAAACGGTGATCCATTATTCAGATATTAAAGACCTTGTAACACATCTCAGTTTCATTTTCCCTTCATTATCTACACTCTGTATTCAATGTGTATCTGTTATTACAGATGGTTTTGTAATAATTATTTTTACAATATCATTATAACCTAGCATCTCATGTGACCCTGTTTCAGTGTGTCCCCTACAGAATATTATGCCGAGCTAACAGAAATTCTAGTAGCTGAGAACATTTTCATATTTCATATTTCAAAATGTGGGTGGCACGGTGGCCCCCCGTGACCCCGACTAGCGGGATAAAGTAGAAGATAATGGATGGATGGATGGATATTTCAAAATGTAATTTTTAAATCACCTTCTGTGGTCCTGTTGATTTGTATTTTTTTCCAGCATAACAAATTCCTCCCCTTTACCTTCCCGCTTATCATTGTATCACTGTGCTCCATTTGTCACTGGACTCCACAAAGTTATCAGTCTCACAATAAATATATACCTCAGATGTATAGTTTCAAATGTCCCAAAAAATAAAGTGTGAGATAAAAAGAGATTCGACAGAGGATCCTCTTAGTTATTCCTGTCTTTAGTAAAGACTGTACTGCCACAACTGGCATGATGTATAATACAGGACACATTAAAATGATGAAACTTAATTCAATCCATATGTTAAATGATGAAATGGCCTTCACTGCTGAATTGCTGCTGGAGTAATGATGCTTCTTAAACTGCAGATTTAACTAATCCAGAAAAAGCAGGGTAATATAAATAGAGTAGATCATACATGTCTAAGCAGTGCTTGCTCTCTTGTTAGTTTATGTATTAATATATATATTTATATATTAATATTAGTGCTGTCAAATTAAGGCATTAACAAACTGACTTGAACTGAATTGATCGTGATTAAAAAAATTAACGCCATTAAAAATTTTAATGCAGATTAAAAATTAGTTAAATTACGCAATGCTGTATTTAGCATGACAAACAACACTGTTCAGACTCATTTTGTATGCTGTAGGTGATCTTGAAATAAATGTGATGAAATGTCTATGAACTGTAAATGATGTATTTTTAATTTTTAATGTATGTTTTGGTTGTGGTTGGAACATAACTTTACTCTTCGGTTGCAACGTGCCACGTTACTCTGATTTAAAATGGCAAATCGATGCCTTTAAATAAACTCCAACAATAATCAGTATATCAGATGAAAAACTATTTTTTTAATTTAAAAAAATGAAAAGACATCAATCATCTTTAATATTTCACTTCTATATCAGATAAAGTCAAGTGAATAATGAGGCAACATTCTAAGGTCGTTTCTCTTAAAATAGACCAGTGATAAGCAGCATCAACATTTTCAATGCTGACCTGCATGAACAACGGAAATCAAAATGTGCGTTAAAACTGCGATTAACACGCGATTAAAAAAAATTATCGCGTGACAGCATTAATTAATATATTAATATATACTGTATATATTAATATCATTCAAGGGGCGGCATGGTGGTGTAGTGGTTAGCTCTGTCGCCTCACAGCAAGATGATCCGGGTTCGTTTCCCGGTCCGGGCCGTTCTGTGTGGAGTTTGCATGTTCTCCCCGTGCTTGT
>JAOVVH010000043.1:16276081-16294077 GCA_028566435.1 Scorpiodoras heckelii
AGGAGGCCCTACACCATACTAATAAATTACTGTGGTCTAAAACCAGGTGTTTCAGTTTCATTGTCCAACCCCTGTATATTAAAAATGATTAGAAAGTTATTTAAAAACGCTGTTTGCGCTTCTAAATTCAAGCAACACGGTCAGGTATGTTGCATAAGAAACTGGACTTTTTGAGTAACCACCAGGCAAACAACAGATCGGCTCAGCTGATTCTTCAGTAAAGCTTTTGCTATGCATTCTTTATTTCCCAGTATTACAAGTCAAACATGCCACAGACAGGAGGGAAGTTTAATTGCAGTGGAAAAATGGTGGTTGATAATGCCCCATAAACCATTTTTTCTCGCTTGTCAAGTAGTTTATCAAATATGTTTTCATAAACTTGTAGATATTATCAGAAATCACTTTAAAATGTAGTCTCCATGTTGCACATTGTAGTGTCATTGACCCAACCAAACTAGGAACACACTTGAGCCATTTTCAAATTTATGGTCCATACCGGAGTGAGATTATTTTCCCCTTGCCAGTCTAGGATCATAATTTTCCCCTGTAATAAACTTCTACCTGTAATTAACAATGAAAACTGCACCTTTCACGCTCATGATTTTGCGACCTTCAAACATATTACACATCAGTAGCGTTTACATCCTGATTTTGAATCGACAGCTTTCACGCCAAGGTCAGGTGAACCGTACCCCAGGCCTTTGTTTGTTGGCTGACTCTGGTTTGGTTCCTTGGTGTGCACCCAAGTCTGGGAAACAGCGTTCCCACCAACAAAATGAACAATACTATACTCTGGTCCGTTCCAAAAGCTCTGCTCTGTAAGCATACTTGGGTTCCTCAGTACTGGGAGAATTGCATTCAGTTTCTGGTTCTGTTTTGTTCTTACAGCCAAGAAGTTTGCTGAGAACCAGCCCAAGAAGGAGACTCCATCCAAGAAGGAGAAAGCTGGCAAGGAGGCTGGCAAGCAGCAACCCCAGCAACAGCAGGAGAAAAAGGAGAAGAAAAAGGAGGAGAAAAAACCTGCCCCTCCTGCTGAGGAGATGGATGAGTGTGAAGCTGCACTTGCCTCTGAACCCAAAACCAAGGACCCATTTGCTCACCTTCCAAAGAGGTAAACAAGTGCTAACCTTGTTTCTGGTACTCTAAATCACTGTTTTCAATTTCTGACTTTGGTACTAAGAGGAAACATGTCTTTACTGTGTGCTGCACTAATGAAAATGTGTTAGGATACACAGTTCAGGTTTTTGAAGCCTGACCCATTGTTTATTCATTTTTCTCCAGCTCGTTTGTGTTGGATGAGTTCAAGAGAAAGTACTCTAATGAGGACACACTGACTGTGGCTCTCCCTCACTTCTGGGAAAACTTTGACCGTGAGGGCTACTCTATCTGGTACGGTGAATACCGCTTTCCAGCCGAGCTGACCATGACCTTCATGAGCTGCAATCTTATCACGGGTATGAACAGGGCATGCTGACAGCAGCTTCATGTTGTTTGCTAGCTTCTAATATTTCTAGTTTATTAAGTCAGTACAAAGTGACCATTCAATATCGTGCAACTTGAGACTGTCAGATCTGTTTGCTGCTTTCACATCTTCTAAATAATGCTAGCATTTTTATTTCCCCAAACAGAGCTGTGCAAGATCATACAGTATTGCCACTGTGATCAATAACAAAACTTTCATGATGGACAGTCATTGTTAGAAAAATCAAATAGTTGATGGAGGTTAAATGTATTTATGACTGCAATGGTGCGATCCTTCCTTTTACAGGTTATTCGTGTAGAGATTAATCACTGAACTCTGACAGTTCCAAAAGCCCTTGAGGATAAAAAAGGGCCTTGCACAATAATTTGCTTCTATAGATTATGAAATGTTTCCTCAATGCACTATAAACATGTTAATACTGATTGTTTTTATTTTTGCAGATGCACTCTTGTATTTGCACTGTTTAAGGCCACGCGATTACGTGATCTCGTTTGTTTTGTTTCAGGAATGTTCCAGCGTCTTGATAAACTGCGCAAGAACGCTTTCGCTAGCGTCATCCTCTTTGGCACAAACAATGACAGTTCTATCTCTGGCGTTTGGGTTTTCCGAGGCCAAGAACTAGCTTTCACTGTAGGTCACTTCACTCTTTCTGTTCTTAGTTTTAGGATTATTTTAGCAGGTTGTTTCATCCCAAGCAAAAACTGTTTACACTGTTCCTCCTAGAAAAGGCTTTCTGTTACCTTTTGTTTGTGTAGGTTAAACAGTGCTAGTGTTGCATGTTATTTACTGATGAATTAACTTAGTCCAGTTCCTGGTATGTCTTGATCCCTATAAATGAGCACTTGCTGTGAAATGTGCCTGTTCACAATTGTTTTCTTGTTTCAGCTGTCTGAAGACTGGCAGATTGACTACGAGTCCTATAACTGGCGTAAGCTGGATGTGGACAGCGAGGAGTGCAAGACCATGGTGAAGGAATACTTTGCATGGGAGGGTGAATTCAAGCATGTTGGCAAACCTTTCAGTCAGGGCAAAGTTTTCAAGTGAGCGGTCATGGCACTTACCATCAACATCTGAATCTATGGACATGGGGGGGGGGGGGAAGGAACTGAAATGTCAAGTTGGAGGGTGTTACTTTGTAAGGTGTTGAGTTGAAGAAAAATAAAATTACTTTTCACAATCCCACTTCATTCATTTATTGTTCTTTAAAAAATTTTTTTTTACAAGAAAATATGCAAAAAAAAAATTTTTATGCTAAATTGAAAGGGCTGAACATTAAAAACAAAACAAAGATTCACTTGAATATATGTAAGTGGTGCTAAGTAGGGTAGCAGGCGGTTTCTTTTTAATTTTCTCTGTGGTAAAACTTTTCATTGCGATATCTATAGAATACAGACAGATCTAATATGAGTCTACACAGCTCCGGTGTAATGTTAGTCATTACATCTCTAGATCATCCCCAAAGCACCCTCTCTGTGTGCACCCATGCTGCACCACACCCTACTTCTGCAAGGTTTTTTTTCTTTCTTTTTTTTTTAAATGGAGGTTATGCAGCAGAGGGCGCCCAAAGCTACAAAAAGAGGGATGCATATTACAGCTCCTAAAATGGAGACCAGCTTCTAAGAACTAAAGTTACTGAGATTGTGCTCTTAAAATGGAGTACATACAACACTACATACTTTTAAAAGCCAAGAAGCATTTTTTTTTTTGCAAAGTACTAATGTATCTAGTCCTTTCCAAGCTATAAGTAAAATATGGATTCAGTAAGGAGTACAAATTATTTATTTTTCAAAAGGAAAGCTTCATTTTCTTTAAAATGATTATTTGTTAATGATTTATGAACTACCTGTACTTTTCCTTCTAACTTGATAGTTTGGAAGCAGCGGTGGTTGAATAAGATGCACACTGACATTTTAATTTGATGTACATGGAGACAATTGTTTTGACAATTATGAACACAATTTGATATTAATCCGGTGCTGTGATGGGCTTGTGAAATATTACAGGAAGATGATGCATTGTTTGTGCAATCTGCAAAGGTGGGAAGTTTAGACCATCTTATAACTTAAGAGCTGTTACAAGACCTGTCGTTTGTTCTCTGCAATTTTTATCAAAAAGTAAAGCCCATGTTGACTTGCACGTGCCAAGAGTATGCTGTGTTCATTATGACCACCTTCAGATAATAAGATCCTCTGTATTTGCATATTATCCTTTATATACTGCATATGTTCAGTATTTTTGTTTATGTAGGTACTAGAATTTGACCTCTAGGGTCAAATGAATACACTTAATTTAGCTGCATGTTCTTGGCCCTAGGACTGTTGGGTCACACCTACATTAAGATGTAGTCACATGTTTGCAGTGTTGAGAAAGTGTTCGTGCTTTCCTGGAGTGGCCATATGTAAACAAAAACGCTGATTAAAGCACGGAAGTATGCCACATGTAGCAGATGTTAAAACAGTATAAATACAATACATGCAGCATGCAGTTGGCTTGCCTGTTTACCCCATAGCATACAATAATTTGCATGAAGGCATGCCTGCTGACACACCCTGGAGCCTGGTGGAGTCACAATTTAGCTGGCAAACCATAGAAACAAGTCAAGATTAGAGTTGGGTTCTCATATCACCCCTTCAGGTTTGGTGTGCGTATACATAAATGTACATGACAAACTCTTCTGCAAGTTTGTCACTTCAACTAGTGAACAAAAATGCTGCGTGCTTGCAAGTTCATGAGGTGTACACATGGGGGTGCAAGAACTGGTTTGGTTTGTACACCCAGTTTTATACCTACATGGACAAGCTGGTAGACATAAATACAATCAAATGCCCTTTCACTGAATTCTTATACCACTCCCAGCTGAGAGTGTGTGTAAGCCTAGCTGAAGCTTTAGCTTTGTTCAGAGATGCAGCAGGTTTTCTACATGTCAAGGCTGAGTTCATGATGGGGTTCAGAATGTCTATATTTTTTTTCAGTGTAATGTCGCAGAGGTTTAATAAGGCAACCAATTTTAGGTGCATTGTTAAAGGTGAGTCTATGAGGATGACCAGCATTGAACAAACATTAAAGCATTTCATTCAGTTGAGTGTTGGGAAGTCTTAATCATGCACCTGTAATCACAAAAGATCACTGTTCTGTGTTGTAGTTCTCAGGAGGTGGTGTGTTGTGCAACAGGGAGGGGTTGGATTTCATAAGCCATAGCAAACTCTTCGAAAGGTAGAGCTGTTCCTTCACCGTAATTCATTTTAATGGTTATCAAGGCTGCAAACTTTACAACACACTGATATCCATATTCTAGCTGAAGAGTCAAAGCTAAAATCAATCTTGAGGTTTGCTGATGTTTAATACCAATAAGTAAAGTTTTCATGAATTCAGTCTACTCTGTGTTGTAGTCCATGTGGCTGAATCTGTGATGAGCTCTTTTGGAGATCTTGAGCAAGATTTGAATTAGGGCTGACTCCAGCAGAATGACTAATTTGGTACCCTCTTCCGACGGGGCTGAGATGATGGCAAAATAAATTTTGAATTTGTCTACAGGATTTATATAGGATTCATAGCATTTTGCATGATCTTTAGGAATTTAATTAATGAAGAAATTGCTCTATTTTTCACATTCACTGGAAATTCCTGCTGAATGCACCTGCAGTGGGCACATTAGCATCAGAACCAGACCATGGAGCAACAGAAGAAGGTGGCCTGGTCTGATTAATCATGTTTTTATGCATGATGTGGATGGCTGTGTGTGCGTGCGTCGCTTACCTGGTGGAAAAATTGATAGCATTTTGCATGATCTTTAGGAATTTATTTAATGGAAATTGCTCTATTTTTCACGTGCACTGCAAATCCCTGCTTTGTCTTAAATTATATAAAAATATATTTTGATTAATTACATGTAATGTTTGTTGGATTTTATTAGTTTCTCATTTGATTATTTGGAGTATTTAATTATCCAATAGTACAGCACAAATACTTGCATACAGTACAGATAAATGCAAATGTGTGCATCCACTGTAATTTCTAGGCCTGAAAAGGAAAATGTATGTTTTATTATTTTATCTACAATAAAAACCAATAGGCCATAAGCTTATCCTGGAACAAGACGATCCAAAATGCAACACAAAATCACAAAAAAAAAAAGAGCTTTTCACCCTTCATTTTGTCTACTAGTATGCAGACTTGCACTTAAATATATATCTAGGTATCTCAGCAGCTGGAGCACTTCCACCATAATTTAAAATATTTACCCTTGAGTTGATTAATTTTAATATTTACATGCAGCAAACTACGGTACATACATTCTGTAGACACTTTAGCAGAAGGCTCATCAGTACCAACCTTGAATGAGGTGACTACATTTCTAGAGGAATCTAGCTAGTAAAAGAATCTTAGGTAACTATATTCCTCCACAATTTAATGCATCATGTAGTATATATACCACAAGTACTATAAGTAACCCCTAATGGTACACTACAGATAGTGTTGTATACTATTTGCACATTTAGTAGTGACACATTACGGATTTGGTTCTTACCCATGATGAAAAAACTACAAACCATCAAAAAACAACATTTATTATGTAGTTTAACTCTGGCACCCTGAGCAGATTTTATGTAACTTGCTAGGTGACAGATAGCCAATCATCAATACAAAGTACTGGTGTGGCTGTTGCCTATTGTTCTTATGAAGTCTGAGACACGTCTAATGGTTCCTTGAAAGTCGGGATTATCTGATTAAACAGGTGGAGTCAGGTGTGGCTTCTTATTGGATAGAACAAAAACCTTTGAGGATAATATTGGCTCTGACCAAATGATATGACCAACAGATTAAGGCAGGGGTGGCTGCAGTTTATTTTCCAACCAAGCAGGAGCCACACCCAGTTCTATTCCTTTAATCAGCTGGTCTCTGTCTTCAGACTAATTGGTGAGACATTTTTGGTGTATGCATGCTTTGCTGGATTAAAAAATCTACAGACAAGCTTGGACACCTCTAGGTTAGTATGATAACTATATATCATTTATCACAAGGTTTTCAAACGTTGAAAACCTTGTGACCTTTGCCTGTTTTGTAACAAAACATGTAGTAAAACTAGATAATAATTGGAGGACTTGTCCTTCCTCATATATCTATCATATTCTTAGCTTTTGTTCTGGCTAGTAAAAGTCAGTAGTGCATGGATTGCTTTTATTTTAGAAGTTGAGAGCAAGTCTCATTTATTAGTTGTTTGACTCTCAGGTTATATAGTGCTTCAGGGGAGGGTAGAGAACTGTTAACAGCTAGGGGGAAAACGGGGGGGAAAAGGGAAGTGAGTGATGGAACATTGACTAAAAAACTCCCTTGCTTTTGGCAAGCTGGTCATGGCCTCCTCTCTGCTTCCTTTGTATTCGTTCACTTACTTCAGGGGTTAAATGGCTTATGAAAAAAACTCATTTGCCCAACAGCAACTATGTAGAATCCTGAATTTCTCATTTCTATTCCCATATCTGTCAAACATGTGCACATAACACACGTATACACAAGCCCAACCAGCTCCCTTCTGCCTTCTTGGCTGCATGAGGTTTTCTCCGCCCCATCTCTTTCCCCAACACATACCTCGTGTCTGAGATCTGCTGGTCTGCAACAGGCTGCTGCTATGAAGTATTAGAGAGTGTGCGTGACCAAAGCTTTCTGAATTATACATTCACTTCTAATATGCCCCATGTGAGGGCACAAGTATGGTATGCATCTGTTTGCCTGATCTAAAAAGAGAGTGGTCATGCTTTAGAACACAGAGTGCCTATTTTGAGTACAAGGAGAGCTGTATTATGTATACAATGCAGTTAAGTTACATTTTTACATGGCAGCAAGGGCAAAGCAGAGATTCCATTCTTCTTGATTTTACAAGTTCCTATATGCTATAAAAAAAAAAGTAATTTCGTCAAGCAAAAAATATTCATTGTATCTGCTATAGTGCAAGACTGGAAAACAGAAGAGTCTACATAGTATATCATCTCTGGAAGTAGTTTGCAGTGTGTTGTGCTGATATTGGGATTTTCCCCTAGAGTCAGTCACCATGCTGTTCTGCCAGGAAAAAAATAACAAGCCTTGTTTGGAATCAGGTCAAGAAAAACTGTGCGTTGAAGCTGACACTCCTGTTTAGAATCACATACAAGCCACTTGATCTTATATACAGGCTTTAGAGAATGTTATGGCATACATTCCTCTGGTGTTAAGAGTGTGAGCTGTGCTATGAAGTCATGTATGTGTAGGCATATAACAAGTCAGAGACATGCTTTGTGAAATATTTCAAAATCTGAGCAAAGGGGTTGGAGGTCAGGGTGCTGAAGGGAAGTATGTGGAAGGTGTGTCAACTTGAATTCTTCCTTGCCATCTAGCAACTGTTCTCAAACACTTAGGCTTAGTTTTAAGTGATATCTTTAAGTACAGAAAGTGCTTTGTAGTGTTCGCCCCTATAAAAGGATTTTGCTGCATGAATTTTCAGTGTAGGTGTTAGAGGGAAGAGAGAAAACAGCCCCTGCATGTTTGGACTTGAGACCCCATACATAACTTTTTAGGCTCAGATTACTAAAGGGGGAAGTGGCATGAAAGAGTATGCGGTCCCATCCAGAACACTACTACAAAACTTCAAAATGTCAGACAGGAAAAGTTAGTCTATCCATAGTAATTGGTTAAAAAGTTGTATTAAACACTGTGCTGATCTAATTTGCGATTCAAGGAAGCATGCAGCAGCAGCACTCTTTGAAAATGAGCACTGTACCTTATAGGTGCACATGTTCTATATAGCAGGTTTTTTTCAAGTATTTGCAACCTGGACAACCTTAACTGTAAAAAATGCTATGAATCCCTTCAAGTTTTATTTAATGAACATAATCCAACTATTTGAATAGGTTTGTTATTGTTAGAAATATGTTATTAATCAGTTTTATTTTGCACTATATAAGCAAAAGGATTATGTGAATGTAACCAAGAATAATTATTGTGTATAAATTGTTAGTTTCTCTGTTTTTCTCTTTTCTGTGTGTTGAGCAGTATGTTCTTTATTTGGAACAGCTGAGACAGGAGGTTTGCATGCATCACCCCTTATAGCCTTTACGTGCAAGGTGACAAGAGTCAGTCACTGAGAGACTAAAGAACAAGAAACCACAAGCCAGTATATGCTAGTAAATATGCAAAAAACTTCTAGGAACATGTAACCATTTTCAAGTATTGTATTTTGTTTCACAATAGTATCATTATGTTCTTGTAACTGTGCGTCATATTGTGATATAACCAATAATGTATAATCTGATGACATGTTTATTGTCTCTGGGTGAAGACCACTGTATAAAAGGCACACCCAAATGATGTTTCTTTGAACTACTTCCTTGCCTGCGTGCAGGATTGTGGTTCCTAGTCTTGCAAGATTAAAATAGAGAGACAAAGACTTAAGACTCTGAACTGGTCTTGTGTGATTGTTTAATTTACTTAAATTTGTAGAATAATATTCTGAGCCAGAAAGCCTTTTTACTCCTTTCTACCAACTTTCTACCACCAGAACACATTAATTAGGTCACATTTGACATTATTTGTAAGCATACACATTTGACTATTAAAAAACTTAATGATGAATATATTTTGGATCCTCACTTTATAGCAGTGTATTATCATTATGCAGAAAAGAAAGTTTGGAATATGGTTTGGACCCTATTAGAAGAGACATGAACTCTCAAACCCTGATGCAATGCCCTTGTGCTACCATTAATGTAAATTATTTAAATTAAAGTATTGTATTTAAATAGTATAGGGTTACTTTACACCCTTGTTCATTAGGCACACTTTCTCCATTTTATCATTCTCACAAACTCTCGACAATGGTGTCAAAAATCTATCATAATTTAACTCTGCACAGCAGGTCAAAAACGGTGTTACACAGGTTAATCAGCACAGAACTGTTAGAATTTTGTTCCCTGTCGGGTGGTCAGTCACCATCTGACACCTCAAACAGTTACTTTAATACTCAAAATAATTTTGTATGTCTAATATCTAGCTAGAGTAGGAATGGAAATAGAAAATATCTAATGCAAAAATATTGTTCATTTGTGATTTTATAATTAAGGCCTACGGCGTATATGGATCCAGTTACCTCATGCCTTTGCCAAATCCAAACGGTCCCAAGCCAAAAAATTTTCTTTGATTGTGTGGAAATTCCCTGCTTAGTACAACACAAAAACTATCAGGAGATTTGATCCTTTCAATCATTTTGTGTCTACAATGAGGTGTAGCCATATGCTGTATATTTTGAGCTTGCAATTATTGTTTGCTTTCCACATTGTTGCTTCAAAAAGTGGTTGGGCAAGTTGCTGCCTAAGGATATACAGTATATGTTACTCAAAGTATAGGGCTTGTACCAACAGTCCCTTGTATATGTGGAAAAACTTCAGTTACATGAATGTTACTCTATTCTTGTCATTTATAAGGTTTGCCTTTCACTGTATCCTCAGCTTTACCTTTGTTGTAGGCTATGCAAATACAAGTACTTGGGATGAAGGGTGTGGCGCTGATTTAAATGGATCACATTAATGTGATCTGAAAGTCTGACTTCCTCTTTTGGGTTTTGTGTATACTGGTTTCTGGAGGCTTTGTTGTCACTCTGTAGGAACTGGGTTTTTTTTTTTTTATCATTGAATACAACTACTAACTAACACGAAACACTTTATTTATATTTATAAATTTATAATTACTGCATTACAGTATATTCATGTCAGTGATTAATAATTACATTTTAGGGTTCAAGGCATCTAAGAAAGCATGCATCTATCCATTCCAGAAAAAGAGGACATGGCATACCTGAGGCAAAAATATTTTATTACAGGTTTTCTTTGGTGAGAGTGGCTGTGTTTTTGAATGAGTAGTACTATGAGTAGTGTTGACAGTAACAGTTTTGAGATTCAGCAAATAATCTACACAGAATATGGTTAACTAGCATGCATGCTAATGGCATTTGTTCATTAAGACTTCCAAAGATTGTAATTTCAAAGTGATTTCATTACTAAATATCACAAGATAATTGAAAATAAACTAATATGAATAAGAGAACCTACTTATCATCTTCCTGTGATCTTCAGGTAATTTACTTATTGCAACTTCTTGTTGAACACATTCAGGTAAAAGGGTTAAGCGAATGTTGTTGACCAGAACACTTTTCATAACCTTTTAGAAATGAGTCATGGAATTGCATGTTTCAAGCATGAGAGCTTACACATTTTTCTTTCTTAGATTTTTTTTATTTTATTTTATTTTTTAATTATATTTCAAGGTAAAGTGTTAAAGTGGGCTGGGACAGACAGTTGTATATCTTTTAATCATGCACATAAATTTTGAATCATGCACATAAATCTACACTTTTTGTATGTTTAAATAGTCTTTTACCCTTATACACATATTTATAAATTTAAAAAACTGGGACGCACATGGCACCCCAATCATGGAATTGCCCATGCCGTGACAGAATAAAAGGAATTTGAAACTGCTGTATAATAAATAGCTTCCTTTTTCAGCATCATGGATGAATCACTCTGTGCCACTCAGCATTTACCACAACCTTCAGAATTTCAGATTTTTTTTCTATTTTTATACTGATTTGTGTTTACATGGTTTCATGCTTTCATTCTTCTTTTTTCCTTTCTGATCATGTTTAAATATGTTTTCATATTGATATTTCTTCTCTTATACTTAACAAACACTTAGCAAAATAAAACATGCATAACAATGTTTTTAGGCTCATAAGTTGATGCTTATGGTTTGTACCAATTTCTAAAAGGACTGCATACTTATGGAAGCTTGAAACTCAAATGATTGTTACTCCTCTAGACAAGTTAAAGCCTAAGGTAGGGTTCTGAGACAGTTTCGTGAGAATCGACAAGTAGCTCTTTACCATTAAAGTGACCTGCATTGATCTGACGTCATTGTATACAGTATTTACACTTTATGTAGCTCTGTGTCCCGTGCTACTCTGATGTTTTGCACTATGATCCTGAAGATATCCTGTGATTTGACTGTATGAGTTGACTTTTACTCTATCATTTTTAAATATCCTTGACAATTTTAGGATGTTCTCTGTCCTTAGATTAACATGTCTTATCAGATGATATGGTAGCCTTGTGTTAACGTGACTACTATTCACAGCAAACTGAAACTGTCTAAATGAAAACTATGACTGGAATGGAATGCTCATAGGAGGCCTCTTAAAAAAGAACCACACAAATGAAAAGGGATTAAAAGTGTAGATAAAATTAACAGCCATTTATTAACCACTTAAAGTTGGAAAAGTTGTAGAAGTTCAGGAATATTAAAATGTTAAAGTCTTTTGTGGTTTGTCTGTCTAACAAGATTACAGAAGAACGTCAGGGCTGATTTTCATGAAACTTGGTGTAAGGGTGTAGTGCGAGGCAAGGAAGAACCCATTACATTTTAGAGTGGATCCTAGTTGCAGGGTAGATCCATGTATTATTTTCAACTTTCAGTAAAACTGTGAAATGACCTGATATTTTTTTTATGGTGGGTGTGGCTGCAGGTTTTAATATCATAAGTGTGGACTACTGGCCTCGGTGGAGGTCTGTGCTCTCCAAGTGCCCTTCTAGTTTAGTCAGATTTCGTGAGATTGTTAGCAAAACGTTTGCTTCCCAAAGCTATAATTGGGGCACGTCAGCTGTTCAATGCATTAGTTAAATTCCACCACCATTTCATTAGTGTCAATATACATTGATGAAGCGCAGCAGGTGTGCCAGTGCTGGTTAATTGGATGGAAATGACAAATACTAGAGTGTTGTGAAGAGAGGTTTAAAATGACTAAGCCAACTCACTGACACATAGATGGAAATATCTTCATGGTTTTGGTTATTTTTGTCAATCAACTCAAATATTATTGTCCATGATAAACAGTCCACCAAGCTAAACTATTGCAATGTGATATTGCATGTAATTGCTTGTTTATCATCTTATCTGCTTTAAATGTTAGAAGAAGGCTTAGAAGAGATAAGGCTTCTTGGGAAGGCAAGCCTTAAGACTTTTTTTTTTTTTTTTTAGATAAGTACCGGTACTTCAGGAGAACCCAGTGTGACGCACCCTGTGCACTTTTGTGGAGGTTTTTGTGGGAAAATTTCTAATTATAATGCAGATTTAACCAAAAATGTAGTTCATTATTATTATGTATATTATTGGGAGATTTGACCAGGTAATTTTCACAAACAATGATGAATACTGAAAAGTTAAATGCGCTGTACCATTAGGGGAGCATTTGACTGTTAAAACTTTGCTTTCACCACAGTAATGTCAACCACAAACACTCAACCAACAGCGCGTGGTATCTTTGACAGAGAGAAAAGCAGCAAAGTCCTTTATGCTTGGAGGAATTTACCACAGCACTATACTCGTATAGCAGGGGGTCAGTTGAGGACATTTAAAGGTTCTTTGGTTTGTCCCTCTGGGGGAATCCTTAATGGATGTATATAAAACCCCCACAACATCTTTAGAAAAAAATGTTCAGCTTTAAAAAGTTGTGAAACCTCGAGGTCCTCTTGTTTTTTTTTTTATTTTATTTATTTTATTTTATAAAAGAGTATTTTGAATTTGCACATTTTATGAAAGGCTGCATAAATGCTTCACATATACAAAAACCTTACATTTATTTATCTGTATTGTAACCTACACTTGCTACTGTATTTTCATGACTTTTAGACCAAACATTAAAATGTAAACATGGTGAAATGTAGATCAGTATATATTTGTAGGACTTTAAGGTGGAGTAGCAGCTGTTAAGCAATGTGCTGCTCATGTTAAGGAGAAGTGCTGCACTGTTCTGTGCCAGTCAGGCCAAATTAGAGATGTGAAAGTTCTTAGCTGAGTGAGATAAATGACATTTTAGTTTAAATCAAGATATAAATGGCAGCGTTTATTTCCGAGGTCATTACTGTAAATGTAACAATTATCCAAAATGACATCAACAGTGAAGCTAGTATTATACACCGAATTGGCTTTACTAAAAAAGTTGTAATAAAAGTTTTAACGTAGAGAAAAAAACCCCTCTGGTATTACATTGGTAAAATCGTCCCTTAAGCATCACAATGCATTTGACTGCACACTATCTGATTTTTACTACTTCTCAACCAGTGTTTTGGAATCCCACTTTTATATATACACACACACGGGCCATTGCTATAGAAACATTCAGTCAAAAACCTGCCCCATTGCTTATTATGTTGCCATGGCTGCCATCCCAGAATAGTCCTTTTTTTTTGGCCCATCCCTCCCTCGTGTTGGTGAGTCATAATCTGCAGGGGAAACCACAATTCAATCCATCTGACATTCTGCACTCTTCTTTCTTTCCTCTTTTCTTAGTGGACATTTGGAAAAGCTAGACTGAATCACAAGATCTTGATGAGAGGAACCCTGGGGTAATAAACTCATGAAACACTGTGGCCATGGCAACAGCCAAGGTTAATATGCTCTTCTGTAGGGAGAGCCTGGCTAGAGGTGTGGCATCCTACTTCAATTCAAATTTATACTATACAAAGCCTATGGTGTGTCTGTGTGTGTGTGTGTGTGTGTGTGTGTGTGTGTGTGTATGTGTGTGTGTGTGTGTGTGTGTAATAAAGCAAGCAAAGTAAAGGAGGGAGTAACGGAAGGATAGCTGCATTTTTTCACAAGGGTATGTGGTGAAGGAAAACCATATCCGTATGTATACATTCCTCTGCTCCGCCTCCATGTGTAAGTGAAAAGAAAGGTACATACCAGTGGTATAGTATGGAGCAGTTAAACTGGAATGTGCTTTCCTAGGTAGTGATGGTGCAAGCCTTTCAAAGGTGTTAAACCAGAGCCCAGTTAAAGATCTTGCAAAAGTACTCTTTGGTGCAAACAGTTATTTGATGTTCTGCTTCTTTTGTCCAATTCAAGTGGGTTGTGATGGCCTGATTCCACAGTTCTCCTGTTGTTCTCAGGAAAAACATCCAGCTAATGAAATTCACATGTGCCCAAGATAATAGGCTACAATATGACCCAAAAGTTTACATCACTACAAAAAATGTCTTAAAAATCAATTTAATTACCACATGAAATAAACATTTATTTGGCAAGGTATCGTTATAAAAATCTACTCAATATTGAAAATATAAAATTTTAATACTTGTAACAAGACTGAGCTCATGTAATCAAAATGTCAATGTATATCTTTGCTTCATGAAAATATGCAGAGCTTATAGTTATGTTTCTGATGTAATGTAAGCCTCTCGGCATTGTTAGGACAGACAGTATCCCATGATCTATCAAATGATATAAAACAGCAGCACATGCTCCTCTTGTGCAAACACACTGCTTGCTTTGTTGCTGTGGACAGGGATTTGTTTTGTGCTGCTTTTATGTGTCATTATGACTAGTCCAGACTTTTCAGCAGTTCTCAGCTAAACGAATGACAGTACAATTGCTCTGACTGACAACACTACTGCCGTTCGACTAAAAGCTTACAAACAGAATTTGAGTATCCTTTCAATATTTATTCTCTTTTATTATCCACTGTTTCATTTACCCTATAAAACAAAACTTTAGAAGTTGTTCCTCTTATCCTGTGAAGTTGACCCTAGGACACACCCTAAAAATTCAGCTTTCTCTGCCCCTCCTTGTTTTTTTCCCCTTTGCTTCACTCTCTGCACAAGTGGCACAGCATGTATTGTAGTCATACAGGATGACTCATCCTGACACACCAACAGTTTGCTGTAGTGCACACAAGCAGACACACCTATGGTCTGCTCACCAGGAAACACACCCTTTCCCACATATCAGTATTAAAATACTTGATATTGTTTTTAATGCTGAGCTCTATGTTGTGTGCATACACATTCTGCATTGACTAAAAGCATGAATCACTTGGAGAGATGAACCTCTCCAAATTGCCATCACACCAGAGTACTCATTCTTCCATCTGAAACGGCCTGAGTGAATCTGCTCCGCCCCATGATTTAAAAAAAAACTATTTATTGGCATTGTAATTTGCCATTTTCCATGTTATGGTATTTGCAAGTGATAAAACACTCAGGAATACACTGAAGCTAACAGAAATATTCATACAATATCAACTGTTGTCAACATCTGCTGCTAATGAGCTTTACATGCAGAATATAACCCCTTTTCCCAATCTGTGGAAACAAAGCCTTTCTAGGTTTTAATGTATGCTAAATATGCCAGGCTGGTTTCTTCATATTGTTTTTCTTCACCTACAGTGGCCTGCCACGCCCTGTTGTTCTCTGCAAGAACAGGCTGTATAATAACTCCTTCTCTGTTTACTGAATTCATCTGCTGTTTGCCATTTCTCTGTGCTGAAAATGGGTGTGGCATGGATTTGTTGGAGTGCTTTTATTTCTCTCTCTCTCTGTCTCTCTGTCTCTCTCTCTGTCTCTCTCTCTCTCTCTCTCTCTCTCTCTCTCTCTCTCTCTCTTTTATATACACACACATACACACAAATAACCTGTTTATTACTGTATGTCTGTATGTGTCTCAGTCAGTATCTGGCCAAATAATGAGTAGGTCAGTGACTGTGAGGTTTCCTCACTGTTGTGCAAGTAATACAGTGTGAGGCAGCAAAATGTTTTGCAAGGCTGTTATAATTTCTTTTTCTTTTCTTTTCTTTTCTTTTCTTTTCTTTTCTTTTTTTTTTTTACAAGGCATGCTAGATATATTAATATACTGGAGAATCACCATCAGGTTAATGTACCTTGTAGCTTTTGTAATCAGCACTGTAACACGTTTGCATCATGTTTTTGCATACATTTAATAAGATCTGCACATTGATGTTCAGCTGCAAATATATTGTATAAAACATCTTGCATACAAAATATTTAGCTGGACAGAAAGCCATAACTGGTTTCTAAGGAAGAACAGAACAATAGAACAATCTGTCAGGGTTTTGAGAAAGCAGCTTGAGGCCTTGGTAAGAGGCTATTTTTACAGTCGCAAAGGCAGCAGTAAGGTTTTGAAATTGAAAATTAAAACAGCAAAAAGCCCTAAGTGGTATAACAGACAGGAAAGAACCTATCAGTGCAAATATTGCTTGTGTTAAAAAATTCAGAAGCTTTAAGAAATCCTCCTAAGTCAGTAGTGGCTCAAAGTTTAAGGCTTTGGTTTACTAATAAGAAGGTTGTGGTTCAGGCCCAAGACTGTCAAAGTGTTGGGCTGTTAGCAAGGATCTTAACACTATCTGCTCCAGGTGTGCCATATCACGGCTTCCTAACAAGCTGGGATATGTGAAAAGAGTTTGTGCTGGAACATACACCCTGATCAGACATAACATTCGAATCAGCTGCCTAATATTGGACAGGTCTCTGCTGTACCAGGCTCCATGGATCAGACTTGTTTGTTCAGCACATCACAGAGATGCTTGATTGTATTGAGATCTGGGAAATTTGGAGCCCAAGTCAGCACCTTGAACTTTTGTGTTCCTCAAACCATTCCTGCCCATTGTATGTGCTTTCAGTGGTGGACTGGGGTCAGGATGGGCACTCTGACTTACTCTGTACACAGTAAACTACAATGCACTGTGTTCTGATACCTTTCTATCTTGGTCAGCATGAACTTTTTCAGTAATTTGTGTTACAATAGCTCTTCTGTCGGATTGAATCAGACAAATTAGCTTTGTTCCTGCTATCAACACATCAACATCAACTGACTGTTCACTTGCAGCCTAATATATCTCAGCCCTTGACTGGTGTCATTGTAACAAGATAAGCAATGTTTTTCAAGTTACCTTTTAGTTTTAATGTCAGAGTGACCATACCCTGTCCACCACTGAAAGCACCTATAATGGGCACATGAGCAATGGAAAAAGGTAGTCTGGCATGGTGAATCATATGATTTCTTTTACATCATGTGGATGGCTGTGTGTTTGTGTTGCTTGCCTGAGGAAAAGTTGGCACTAGGATGCACTATGGGTAGAAGGCAAGCTGCTGGAAGCAGTGTGATGCTCTGGGCAATGTTCTCCTGAGAAACCTTGGGTTCTGGTATTCATGTGGATGTTACTTTGACATATAGCACCTATCTAACTATTGGGGCAGACCAAGTACACCCCTTCATGGCAACGGTATTCCCTAATGGGAGTGGCTTCTTTCAGCAGGATAATACTCGCTGCCACACTGCAAAAATTGTTCGAGAATGGTTTGAGGAACATGAAAAAAGGTTCAAGGTGTCAACTTGGCTCACAATCCAAATGGCCATCAGTACAATATGCTTCAGAAACAAGTCTGATCCATGGAGGCCCCAGTTTGCAACTTGAGGGACTTAACGGATATCACAGTACACCTTCAGGTATTTTTTTGGAGTCTTGGAGTCTGTGTCTCGATGGGTCGGCTATTTTGATAAGATAAGATAAGATAAGATAGTCCTTTAGTAGTCCCGCAATATGGAAATTTGTAGGTTACAGCAGCACAAAAAAAAATAGAACCATAAAACACAGAAAAAAAATAGAACCAGTTTCTATAGTGTGTGTGTGTGTATGTAT
>JAOVVH010000043.1:16301322-16311950 GCA_028566435.1 Scorpiodoras heckelii
TTCTGTTATGTGTTCTTGTAATATTCTCTCGCACAGTTTACCAAATGTGGCTACAGCCCAGTTTTTTCTTTTGGACATTTTTTTCCCATGTTCATCTAACTGGCTTTAAAAGTGTGTTTTTTTACGTGTCTTGGTTATGGTATAATACATGTGGAGAGTTTTTATTAAACCAAATGTAATAAGTGAAGTTGAAAAGTAGCAAAATGGGTGGAGTTGTGATCCTTTTCTCCATTTTATGCCTTGATTCTTCTTGCCTGAGGATTGTGAGCAGGGTGTGGGGACCGAGAGAGAAGAGGAGGGGGGCTGGAAGGAGGGCGGGTGGGTGATGGAATGTGGTGGTTTGGAAAGACTTGCTAATTGAAACCAGGTCTGAAGCACATACGGGGGGAAAAGCACAGCTTTCTTGCTAGAAGAAACAGAAATCAGACATTTTATTCCTTGAACCGATTACTTGAAGCGTACTTTAGGCAGGCCAGTCTAAAGGCAACGCTTTCAGTAAGAACTGTGTCCGTCCGTGAGCGTAAGCAACAGTTAAAGTTGCAAAAGTTTGCCTTTTGAAAAAGTCAAAAGGCGACCTGGACTGAGAATCAGGCTTTTTATTTATTTTTTTAAAAATTTTATTTATTTTTTTATATTGATAGTTTTTAGTAAAGCCTTGACTTTGCTGAGGAACTGTATTTCAGCCCCACCCCCTTACTGCCACACCCTTCTTGCTCTCTTTTGCAGTGCCTATCCCTATACTGCAGTGTCTGCTGATCTTTAAATCGTCTGTGCAAGATGAATAAAATGTTTCCGTTCTAAAGATTGTTTTTACAAGAGTTTGTCATGGGTGACTTTGTATGCGCTCGTGTGACATTTAAGCATCTTTCCAGATTCAACAGTCAGCCGTCACCTTGACGTTATTACGCTGTTGATTGCAAGTGTCGCAGTGTTTCTAAGACGGGTGGTCAGATTGCAGTTCTTAATGCCTTATATACTGCGCCAAAGTGCTGCAGTCTGAACTCAAACTGTGGCTGAAGCATCTTTGCTCAGTGGAACTGGTCTCAGATAATGTAACCACGTTCTCTGGCTGATAATGTAGAAAGGATGGGTGCTTTTGAGGAGTTTACTGTGCCGCTGTGAAACGGAAAGACTTTTCACTTGTGCACACTTCCTCTGTCGTTTCCTTAGGCTTGTAAAGGGTTTCCATCTTCATAGTTTGCAGACCAGTAGATGAGGATAAACCCTCTTAACAACCAAGTGGTGCAATTATTGTTTGCCAGTTTTTTTTTAAGGCTCGATAGTCCTATGAGTAATGAGCGCATTCAGACATGTAGTCATACAGAAATCTGTCTTCATTTTGAATGTCGATCACTGTTAAGCGATTTGAGCGTGTTTTAGCAGGCATGTATAAATGTATGATGATCAGCTGTAATTTTGATGGCTACAAGCATTTCTGCCGTTGTTGCCTTATCTCGATATGTTTCAACTCGTCCAAACTAAGCCTTGGTTGAGAAATACTGACTCTGAATGTTAGGAACAGTTGACCAAAGACCGAGCCATGCCAGCATCTTAGTGACTCAGAATCACACAATTTTCCATGTGACATGATGCAAGCGATAGTCTGGAACTTGTGTGATGGAATATAATATTTGTGGATCAGATCAAACACATTTAGTGTATTTTTCCCCTTACATTTTAGGGACTAATCATGGCCAAGCATAGAAAAAACGGTTTACATAAGACTGTAAAGTGTAAATGTAGTTGATTTATGCATCACTTTAGATCTTGCAGCACGCATTTAACTGTTGATATTAAGGGGTGTGGTAGCATCATGAGTGGTATAAAGTTGTGGGCGTATTCCATGCAAGAATAAGCACGAACAAAAGTTTAGAATAGCACTTAGTCTCTCAAGGTTAGCCAGCTTATGAATGTTTTAGCTTGCATCATTCCTGCCCGATTTATTGACAGAACTGTTGCAACAAGATGAACACTGTATAATGTGTTCATTGTCAGTGGACTCCAGTGGCAACATGCTCAACACCCTCTCCTTGCAAATCATTTTAGTGCTCACACAGTCTTGATGGCTGGATTACAGGAATCACCACAAAGAGCCTGAAATGGCAAATACAGTTTATGCTATGGGCAGAACTCAACAGACATGTTTTGCAGGTCTCGGCTGTATTTGCCTTAGGTTATCGAAGCATTTATTAAAGAGATGACAGGGACTTGTTTACTGTATTTTATGAGCAGTTATCTTTAAGATTTTGGAACATTTCATTCATAAACCTCAGGTATGTACAGAATTAAGTTGTATGTAATAGCATGGTGGACGACACCTAGGCATGATTGAACAAGTATTTCCTTATTCTCTGTTTTTCATACCCAGCGTAGCGGAACAAAATGGTGCTAAAATACCTCTCTATATATCAGGCGTGACATAATCCTTAAACATATAGACAAATTTTACATGAACAGTTAATAACACAGACTTATAATCAGTGCACATTACATTTCTTAAATGCTAATAGTAATGTGGATGAGTGGTTAGTATTTAATATTTGCATATTTTGAGAGATTTTTTTTATGACTTCTTAATGATGCATTTCACCTTAAATTCGAATTCTGTTTTCTCATTATTATAATTTATTTACGTATAAATCTAAGATACTGAAAATGTTTCATACTGTACACCTTGAGCTCTTTTTAATGTATTGTTTGCTTATAGGATCAGTCTTCAGTTACTTAGTGATTAAGACTACTTAGTTAATGCTAATTAACTGTTCAAACCAGCCACTAGGTGTTTCTGCTGCACATAACTCCCATTTGCCTAAACATCATATCATTAAAAATATCCGTTTGCGGGTTGTGAATACTTTCACTTCTTTGGCATGGTATATATTGCGCTTTTTTAGACTGTATGTGTTACTGCTTCAATAAAATGTTTAAAAACTTTATTGCTTTCTAAGTTTCCTCTTAACTATTTTTGAGTTGAGCAATATGATTGCTTTAGTGCATTTTATGCATGTGTTTATCTTTTTCTATTCTCTGTCTGCAGATGCTCTTTGCAGAGGATGATGTTGTAGTGGGTTTTCAGTTTAGCTGGTCTGGCAGAGCAGTAATAATTAGTAATTATCCTTAATTTTCTTTAAGCGAATCAGCATGTAATATGGCATATGTCACCATATTACAGATGCTTTTTACATCGTATCATTACAGCTCTTCATAGACCCAGCCTATTTGTCACCTGAGGATGCATATCTTTCATGATCATCAGTACGAAAGTTCTAAGAGAAAATAAATATCCTGTTTTGATGATTCTCTTCTCTGTGTGAACAAAGTGATCAGAGTGTAGGACGTTGCTTTGGAGTTAGTCACTGTAGGAGAGGCTGGGCTCTGTTCCAGCTGGCCTGACTGCTACTTCGAGGAATGTGTGGGACTGGAGGCCAGGGTGGGGCCCTCAGCTCTCTTTGCAGTGAACACTGAATAGATGGCGTTCTCATGGCTGTGCATTTTTTTAACATAGGGTGCGTCCTACACTTTAGATGCATGATTTGATGTTTAGGACCCACCATAGATCACTTACAAGGCATAATCTTTACCTCACTATGTCTTATGCCAAATGTTTATATATATTTGATCTTATATCGACCCATTTATTTTTATGTCTTTATCTTGCACATTTGTGTGCAAGATGTTGCAGGCAGTTGTTGTAATTTGTTGGCTTTAGCTTTAGCTCAGCAGCAACAGAATTCATGTAAATAAGTAGAAGTCTCTTGTATGTCAGTCGTTTGAGTGTACACAGCTGCCCTGCCTCATGTTATTCTATGCAAACACAATGACAAGCTCATCCAGCCTGGCCTTTATCACCGCACATCCATGTCTATTTCAGGCGCAGCTCTGGAATAACTTGCGTTATAATGAAGCGGCAGAATAGTGAGAGGTCCTGAGTATGGGTTCATAATCATGGACGTTATTGACGTTTGCACAGTTGAACACAGAATTGACACAGATGAACAATTCTGATCTGTTGATAGTGTCAGTATTGTGAAAAGCACCCATTCCACCACTGCATCTAGATAAGGTATAAACCTTGATTTAATTAATGAAATGGTTCTCATTGCGTAACATTTTGTTTTACAGATTTTATTAGGATTATTAGTTTAATATTTAGTATTAGGATGATTATTTAGATTGTTACAGTAGTAATAAGTAGTATAATTGAATTTAAGTAAAGCGTGTGTAATTATTATAAACAAAACTAGTATTTCCGTTAATTGTATGTTAAAGTTGTAGAATAGGTCTTTAAATCATAGAGGGTAGCTGTATTTATGGGCATCCAAATTGCTATTTCCTTTGCATTTGGAATGGTCATTAGTAGCTAAAAGCCAACCACGGTGGAGAGACTTAATTACAGTTGTTCAGCAGTGCAGTCATGGGCAGGTCTCCACTGGCTAATGTGTCTATGCTGACTGCAGCATTTGTTCTCATTGTCAGTGAATGGGATGGGATGTTTTAACCCCTTTTCTGTTGCCCCGGGTACCGTACTTACCTTAAAAAAAGGAACCGCTCATAAAAAGGAACAGAAAAAAAATTCTCAGATATTATCTTTGTTTCAGAGCCACAGTCTTCCTCTCTCATTCCCCTTTTGATATAGTGGTATGGGTCAGCTATGAAAATCTGTACTAATTTTAAATCGGTGACAATAATATAATGGCTTAGTAAAACTGAGATGTGACGAATCTTTTCAATCTTGATGATTAAATGGCTACCTGACACACCTGCCAAATAAATATTTAAAACTTTTTTTTTTACAACGCTGAATTACATTTACATCTGTATATGTAAAATATTTTGTTCAACACTGCTCATTTGCACATATAATACCACATACATTGGTCTTAAACACCAATAAGATTTCCCACAATACACATGGCAGAATTTTTTTTGCATTAAGAGACAATTGTAGAGCTAAATTGGCTTTGCATTGATGACTTGGGTAAAATATAAGTTATGCCAATTATATTAACTTAATTATTTTGACACACTAAAGCATACGTTTAAGGAACCAACACATCCTAGACATTTTACTGACGTCTTGTCAGTCATCACGTGTTGTCATCACGCTGACTCGTATATCATGAGATGCATCAAATTTTAATAACTTACAACTATTACAAAGACCCACAAATCACATTAAAATACATTTCATTACATTGACATAGCTAATTGTAACTTGTTTCCTCTACATCTGCACCTCAGCAACTGCTCATGTTTAGTCAGTGGTGAAAAGTCATAACGGCAGTGTGGTATAGTTTCCCTGCAAGAACCTTTTCAACAGATAATGTTTGCTTTGGCTAGTTGCTGACATTGGCAATGGTTTTGAAACATTGATGGAGGAAAAAAAACCAAGCATTCAACTGCTACAGACGTGATTAAATCCAAAAGGATCGGCTGTATTGTTTAGTTTAAGCAAGGCATGGCTTGTTGGATAAAACCGCATGCTTCATTATATGTAGGGCTGGTGCAGAGTATGGCTGAAAGATTGGGTATGCAAATATAGGATTTACATGATCATAGGATGATTGTGATAAATTGTGATAAAAAAAAGTCTTCACACCGTGATGGTTGCGATGATTTATTGGACAATTAACTTGAATATTATATGAAATTAACATTTAACCATTTCCATTAACCTTTGACAAACGTCTCAATTAACTTTTAACTAGGTGCTATCTGTCTTAACTTTTTAAGAAGCTCTGTTTTTGATATATAGGTTTGTAATGGGCTTGATATAATGGCTAGATCTTGTACAATGCAGTAGGTGAATATATTTACAGGGCATCACCTTTATAGTTTATCTCTACATCAGGCAGGCAGGCAAACCGCTTAATAATTAACTAATAATTTCATCATGCATGGAAATGAAATTACAGAAAAAAACAGTGCATCAGTAGTTTCGTAAAAACACTGGAATGGGACGTTTGGGTGTGGGTGGCTCAGGGTTGGGTACAGGAATGCTATCGGTATTACGTTTGTGCAGGATCTGGTTCAGTCACTGTCGCCCTCTAAGGGCAAAGCAGAGAAAATGGAGAGCAAAGGGTGGGGCCCTGTTTTCAAGGAAAGGGAAAAAAGTTTGCCTGTTTCAGTAGCCTAAAGCACTACAGGATTTCCAGATTATATGAAGTACTAATATGAAAAATATTGACATTCATTGTTTTGTTTGTAAATTTATAAAGTTACTACATTCTCAAAACTGGATCGCAGGGATATAACTTAAATAATTATAAACTTGCATGACTTAATTTATGCACGAACTTTGTAATCTTAGATATGTCTAATATTATACACATTTTCCCTTTACATTTTTTGTTTCAGAAAACAGAAGAGAGGTGTGGCACAGGAGGGTGTCCCGTAGTGCTTGAGCCCCCAGTACGTTCCTTGTTTTTCTTTTTATCTTCAAAAGCTTCAGACTTTGGTTAAAATTATTTTTATACACATTTTGTACCATCCAGTTATTGTTTTTACTGTGGTTGCTACCTTACATTTTTATATAGATAATATAAAATCACATAGGTTGTGACATCAGCAATGTTCTTTTATTATTAGGACACATTTCTGTTTTCATTATTATTCTGACAGTGTTTAGTTCAGCATTTATTATAAAGTGTCAGAATCTACACATACCGCTAAAGCCTTTAAAATATCGCATAGCAAATCACAGGTAAATTATTAAACGAAAACTTGAAATGTTGGCCATGAAAGTCATGCTTGACTGCAGTACAAAGCTTGCACTGGGAAATTTGACACTTCTGCAATCCTCTTGCTATGACATGTCCACCTGTTCACAATGTCAGCTTCCCCATGTGACACTGATTGAACTTTGATTTAAAGCTCAACACCACCACTTATAAAGATGGCACACAAGAGTACAAGTGTCTTAAACATTTAGGCCTCCTCTCTGTGATGAAGTACTGTAATTATTCAAGCTTGTCTGCTATTTTCTGACAGTCTCAGTCTCTTTATCTCCTCTCATTCAATTTAGGTTCTTTCATAATTTAATTATTAGGTGAAATATATTTAAATTACAAATGATAAACATGTACTTATTTCTCCTCCTGCGTGCAGTCCTTGGACTTGCTGCCAGGAATTTGTCAAAGCCATGAAAACATATACATGGGTTAAAAGGGAGGTGAGGAGACCCTGGCATTGTGAAAACTTGAGAGAGGAGAGGAATAACAAGCCACTCCTACACTTGCTGGGAGTTGAAATGCAGCACTGCTAGCTTTCCCCTCCTTTTGCTTTTATAAACACCCATGACAGACATCAAAAATAATGAACCTCGCTTCAGATGTGGAATACACAAATTCCGTTGAAGTGCATTATAGATAAAAAAATTCATAGTTCATAGAGTAGAGAGAACAAAAAAGTTTAAGAGTAAGAGTGATATGTAGATCTATTGTTGCAGCCATATTTGAGGGCAGACATCACTGTATTTTGTTTGCAGTCTTGCAGACCTGTTAACCTCCACACATTACAAGTGTCAAAACATTACAAATAAGTTTAATTATTGATTATAATTAGAAAATGCTGTTTGCATTCCTGCACTAGTCAGTGAACTCCACTGAGGTAGAAACTGGAGTGTGCATATGCACAGGGCTTCCAGGTGCCTGGGCTTGGCAGGTCTTAGTCTTGCATATCTGGTTGTTTTGAAGTGATCAGTTGTCAGCTGGACTGCTACAGTTATGATTAGTTGTATTTTATTCTAAGTAGTAATTATCAAGACTGAAAAAATAACAATAAAGGAATTTTATGGATTGAGTTTTAGTAATAAAATTGTACATGTTCCTCAATTTTGGATGGTTTGCATTATAATGTACATTATGAAATGGCTTGTGACTGACTGACTGCCCTGTCCAGGGTGCAGTCCTGCATTGTGTCTTTATCCCAGCATAAATTATGGATCCACTGTGACCTAGAGGAAGTGATTATTAATAAGTATATACTAGTGAATGAATGCGAGTTACACTGATGCATGATGCATAAGTTAAACTTGTCAGTTGTTAAGTCTGGTCCTAATTGTTAAGTGTTTCCATGGTTAAGCCCTTAAACCTCAGGAAGACATGACACCATTTTAAATCACTTACTGTTGTATAATGGTGGTTTATTAACCTGTGATTTTGAAGCCCTCCAGTGGGGTGTGGTGGTACTGCACATGGTGAATCTCTCTCTCTCTCTCTCTCTCTCTCTCTCTCTCTCTCTCTCATGCATGTTTCTTGTCATTCACTTGCATCATAAATGGATATATAAATATATTACAAATACTATAAATTCAATAAATAATAAATCATTTAAATGAAATATAGACTTTTTTTTAACAGAACTGACTGAAACTTTGCTAATCAGTGTGAGGCAATTGTGAATTTACATTATAGGTGGTATACTTTCTAAGATTACCAATGTACTTACTGTGCTACAAATATTTTTAACTATTGTGGCCACAACTTGTAAAGTTAATGT
Organism: Scorpiodoras heckelii; assembly: GCA_028566435.1. NCBI lineage: Eukaryota > Metazoa > Chordata > Actinopteri > Siluriformes > Doradidae > Scorpiodoras > Scorpiodoras heckelii. The sequence continues at coordinate 16,309,822 of JAOVVH010000043.1, forward strand.
CTCTATTTTTTACATTTTTGGGTCGTCATTGACTTTATGGTGCTTGTTATTTTACATTAGATATTTGCTATAATTAAATAAATATGCAATATCTGTGCAGTAGCCTTGGGCGATATCTATTTTTTTTTCCATGCCGTCCTGATATTTTACCATGGTATATACAGTATACGAAGAAGAAAAAAAAACATTAAAGGTGAGCTGCTGGTGATAGAAGATAAGGATTTATATGGTAACATTTTCATGATTCCGTATCTAGACATATTTCATTAATGAGCTATGAGACCTGCAGAGCCCCAGTGATCTAATTTGAGTGAATCTTCACTAGGCATTATGGACTGTAAACTCTGGAATCGCCCTAGAGTAAACATGGTCACCAGTGTTGAAGCGGAGTGCTAGTGAAACAAAGAAACAACTCCTTTGAAGAGTTAAAACCACTGTGTGAAATGCGTGTTGGTAATCCCCCTTAGTGCTCCAGTGTTATGCTGAAGTCTTACACAGACTAAGTAAGCAATGTACAATATTTCACGTATGCAATACAGAACTGGCTAGTGGCTAATTTCACTAAAGAGGCAGACTATGCAGCACATGCACATGTGCACATACAATCTAGGTCTTGTTAGTGCATCCCACTGCAGGAGCAAAATGAGTGAAGGCTCATTCAGCTGACCTAAGGAAAATGGCCCGCTGGTTCAAAGCAACACTTGCATAAGTCTCGCCCACAGATTCAACATAACATAACACAAATATCATCTTGCCTCTGCAGCTAGGATATCCTGGTTAATTAAAGCCAAAAATAGCTCACATGGAAAGATGAGCATAAAATTATGCATTGAAAACCCTGCATCAGAATTGGAACATGAAAAATTGAAAAGAAACGAATCAGGGTACGGCAAGCCTACATGATGGAGGTCAATGACATTTTGACTCGCCAGTCATTTGTAGAAAATCTCCAGTGACTACAGTGAAACTTGAAAAAAATTTTCACGACATTAAAATTAAATGCTAACACTACCACTCAGTGGGTGTAACCACAGTGACTTCCATCTCTAGTGGCATGATGTGCAAAACCTCTATTGTGATTGGTTGAAAGGTAAGCCATCATTCTAACTAGCAGACTGATCTCTGGTGGTTCATGCTGTGCACTACAATACAGGGTATTGAAAATCATGCCATCTAAATTTCTAAATACCCTGGTATATCATAATTCTGTGATACCGCCCAAGCCTTATATGCAGGAAATATCCGTGAGGCTTACTTCAGGCCTCAGTACTTGTGACTCATGCCTGAAGTGCTTACTTGTTAATGGAACTATGTAGTCAGAGATTTGAGTCATATCCTGTTGTGAAAGATGGATTGCCTATGGAGTTTGAGGGGATTATATTCGATATTTTGCTTTAGGAAAACAAGGGAGATACAGTTATGGTTAGACTTTATGCCGCTCACAAATTCAGTTGAATAGTGCAGCAAAATTGCTAATAACATGCTTAACTTCTACAAACCCTGGGCAGTCTAACACCTGGACTCCTCTTTGTGTGCGTGCACACACATGTTGAGAGATGATGACACATGACATATTTGCAATAAACACTGCCACCATCCGGCAGTCATTCCCTGGAACATTCTTATCATGTTGGTACAGGATCCAAATGGCAGGAATCAAAGTGGTTATTCATTGTCCACAGAACCAAAGGACTACTTTTAAGCATTCCCTTAGGGAAAGTAATGATCTAGGAATTGGCCAGCCCACCATGTCTGGCTAATGAGGTGAACACCAAGCACAGAACACTTACATGAAGCAGTGAATTTTACTTTGCAAGAGATTCAGGCATTGGCAGCATGAGCACAAGTGTTGTAGCACGGTTATTTGTGAATACTTGCTCAGTGTAGCCTTTTATCTGACACAAGTATTTAAAAAAAAAAGATGTGTGAGGGGAAGCTGTAAATTGGTGGCAAGCCAGACAAATTAGCATGTGGAATATGCAATATTTAAAGGAGAAAAAGCTGAGGAGGGACTGACTTGGGAAGGAAAATAGAGGAACAGTAAGAAATGAAGGGTAAATGCTCCCTGTACATCCTACTCTGGCACTGGCAAAGAAATTATATGTATATATAATATATGTAAATATTTT
>JAOVVH010000043.1:16323540-16334402 GCA_028566435.1 Scorpiodoras heckelii
GAAGGGAAAATCAAAGGTCCCAAATTCAAAATGCCAACTATATCAGGTCCTAAAATCTCAATGCCTGATGTGGACTTCAATCTTAAAGCACCTAAATTAAAGGGGGATGTGGATGTGTCTGTTCCCAAGATTGAAGGTGACATTAAAGCCGCAAAAGTAGACATTGAAGGCCCAGGCATAGTTGCTGAAGGACCAGAGGGTGGACTGAAGATGCCAAAAATCAAAATGCCTTCATTTGGCCTTCATGGGCCAAAAGTTGAAGGTCCTGATATTGACATAAATCTACCAAAGGGAGACATTGATGTCAAAGGCCCTATGATTGATGTCAAAAGCACAGATATTGATATTGAAGGACCAGATGGTAAAGTCAAAGGTCCCAAATTTAAAATGCCATCTATATCGGGTCCAAACATCTCAATGCCTGATATAGACTTGAATCTTAAAGGACCTAAAATAAAGGGGGATGTATCTGTTCCCAAGATTGAAGGTGACATTAATGCACCCAAAGTTGACATTAAAGGACCTAATATTCATATGGAGGGAGCAGAAGGTTTTAAAATCCCCAAAATTAAAATGCCTTCCTTTGGGATTAAGGGTCCCACAGTGGAGGGTGCTGATGCTGAAGTAAATGTTCCCAGTTTCGGTGTTGATAAGGGTCAGAACATTGATAGCAGTCTTGAAGTACCTGATGTGGATATCAATATTAAGGGAAAGAAAGGTAAACTGAAAATGCCCAAGGTTAAAGGGAAAACAAAATCTGATATTAATGTTGATTCTAAAACTGGCAGTGTTGAGCTATCTGCAGACTCACCTGACTTCCATCTCAAAGGATCTAAGGTTAAGAAGCCATTGTTTGGAAAATTACATTTTCCTGATGTTGAATTTGACATCAAATCCCCAAAGGTTAAAGGTGGTGGTGCAGTGTCTGGAAAATCAGTTGAATTTGATTCATCACCAGGAAGTCTTAAAGGAGATATACCAGGTATCGATATTCAGTCACCAGCTGTCAGGTTGGAGGGCCCAGACATCAAAACTAAAAAATCCAAGATCAAAATGCCAAATTTAACCTCAGGTTCCAAGGTCAAATCTGCTGATTTTGACATCAGTGTTCCAAATCTACAGTCACCTGAAATGAGCATGAATGTGAGTGCATCAGATGCTAGGTTAGAAGGTCAAGGCATAAAAGTTAAGGGTGGTTTGACAGACCCCAAGATAAAAGGGACCTTTGAAGGCAAAGTGAAAGGGCATGCAGATACAGCAGGATTTCAGGGTGTAGAGCTAAATATGCCAACTGCAGAGCTTAAAGTGCCGCATGTAACTTCTTCAGATGAGAAAACAGGAGAAATAGGCATGCATACAGATGTTGCAGCGTCAAGTGCAGTGGAGTATACTGAGGGTAATGTAACCTTTCCTAAGATTAAAGTGCCAAAATTTGGAATAGCTTTACCTCAGATAGAAGGAAGGGAGATGGGTGTGGATGTAGGGTCAAGAGAATTAACTGCAGGTGGTAATGTTGGTTCAAGTCAGGAGGTGACTTGTCCAGATTTAAAAAGCAGTGGTGGGAAAGTCAAAGTGAAAAAGCCACGATTTTTTGGCAAGTCTAAAGCTAAGGGTGGAAGTGCATCTGATCTTACCTTTCAGGGACCTAGAGTTGAAGGTACAATTGAGGGGGGTGCGAAAGTGTTAAGTGCAAGTTCTGGGGAGCTTATAGGTGGAAAGATTGTAGAGGGGAGTTCTGGTTTAAAAATTTCACCTAAGAGTAAATCTGCTTCACTTGATCTTTACAAGAAATCAAGGCACCGTTCTTCATCACTCAGTGATGAAGGAGAACTTGCTTCCCCCACTTCTGTTGAAGGGCATTTACAAACAGAAGGTGGCAACATTTCAATAGATGCTGGAGGGGCTAAAGTGAAAGGCAAAAAAGGAATGCTGAAGTTTGGCACATTTGGTGGGTTTGGCTCAAAATCCAAGGGTTCGTATGAAGTGACACTTGGAGAAGATAGTGAAGCACGGACTGAAGGAGCTGGAGTTATTGTTTCCCCTTCCAGGAAGTCTAGAGTGTCATCATCATCTAGCAGTGATAGTGTTCCAAAGGGTGGTTTTCGCTTCCCCAAGGTTGAACTTGCTGTTTCACCAAAGAAATAATATGTTGTGATATGATTAAAAGGCACTAATGTTTAGCCTTTCAATATGCTACGAGTTGACACACATGCCAATGCTTTATACTAGTCAGCTACTTTATAAGACTCCTCTAAGTAAAGCGCACTGTCATTAATATAGACATTTTGTCCAGTTTCCTTTTAGCATTCCAAACAGTAGTCCTTTCATTTTGCTGGGGTACATGTCATGTCGTTTAACTGTAAATAAGAGAAAACTGTATTGTAATTTTCATTATAATTTGTAAATAGAAAAAAATGAGTCTACCATCAAATTTTCTATCCATTACCACAACGTTTTATGGCATATTTGCATCTGGTTTTAACACTTTTTGTGATATGATAATTATATTTTTGTATTTGTTAATCTATAGGGGAAATGGTTTAGCAAGCATCTGTCAAATAGCTCTCTTGTGATTTTACTGATAACAGGTTGTATGTGCCATTCATATACAGTTTCATCAAAACAAACCCAGAACATTTAATATAAGTGAGATTTTATAATTTTGAAATCAAGTCTGTATAATTTAAATGTTACAGTTATCTCAAATGACACTTTATATTTTAGACATGTAAAAATGTAAATAAACTTCTGATACACTTTAATACATTGGGAATTATACTTCTAATGCCATATAAACCAACAAGCTAAATTGCATACATCATTATGCAATCTATACAGAATTTATATTTGATGAGACCATTTTTTTGAAAAAATCACTAAACCAGTAACAGCTCATCAGCCATTACTTTTTTAAAGAACACTCCAAGATTGCTGTTCCATCTCTCTGTCTCTCTCCCTCTCTCATTAGACTAAGTGTATGGCTGTGCTTGAATTTGTTTAATTTCCTGTCATCTGCAAAAACAAATAAAGTGTTTAGTTATCAGTGTGTGTCTGTATTGAATATGTACAAGCATTTTATAGCTCGCTCATTAGAGTGAGGAAAATGTATGTTGTAAATGAAACTTGGAACTGATCTTAAAAACAAGCAACATCCTAACTCATGAAATGTTATGTAAGCCAAGGAAACAGGAAATGATGCTAGGCTTCCTGATTGCTTAGACTTGGCCAATGAGACCAATGTGGAGTGAAAAACCCTCTTTCTACAGGGAGGAAAATACTTTCTAGTCTGTCTTACCACAGAGGGATATAAAGAACAGAAAGCTTTAAGTGAGGAAAGTTCCTTTATTTTAAGTTATTTTATTAAGGTAGATACACATGCTGTTCTATTAGTAAAAAGGCATAGGCTCCTTAGTGACAGATACATTTTCTTGTTACATTTGGAAGGTAAGACCCCTTTTCTTTTTATTATTATACTTTGTAATATGGACATCAGTATAAAATGCATGCCTTCATTTGCAAAATGTCTGCCACCTATTTCTAGTAGGTACAGAGCAGTTCTTTGTCTGGTGGCAGTTCAGTAATAAAAAGTAATAACGTTAATACAGATCAGATAGGTTTTTTTGGATAACACATTTGTTGCATAAAATATTTTTTGCACTACACATAAAATATAACAAGATGTGATCTGCACTGTTAGAACTAATAAATAAAACTTTTCTGCAAGTATCTGTATCAAACACAGGAATGTTAGGCTACGAGTAAAGAAGAGAATAATACAAATTAATATCATTCAGTCTTTTAAATAATCACTTAATAATAAATTAAGGGAATTAATTTACATTCTACAAAATTAAAATACACATAAACATTAATGTTATAGCTAGGAACATCATTGCTTTTATATTGTTGCTTAAACCATGCTAGCTAGCTTGACAATTTAACTTGAGCTTGTCAGTTGGCATAACATAACAGATAGCTTACAAAGATTTGAAGCAACCTGCTGCTGCTATCAGAGTGGGAGGCTGAGACAGATGCAAATGCAGTTGACAGTTGGAGCAGTACTCCAACATGTCAGTCCTAAACAATCCAAACACATGCAAAGGGTCAGGTGATCAGCAAATAGTAAACACTAGGCAATTTCCACAAACAGTCAAAAAAAAGCACAGAACAAGGAAGTGGGTTCATGTCGTGATCGGCAGCCATACTGGATGGCCACAGTGGTCTGTGGGAATTGGAGTACTGTGGCTGAGAAGAAACAGGAAGTGAAGCAGATGTCACAGAAACACCTCCCATCCAATCTCACTCTGGGAGCGGAACTCCTCTAGGTTTTTCACTTGGGATGATCAGGGTGATGCAAGTGAAACTAATGGCACAGGGGTGGGACATCTTTGGCAGGAACCCACGAGTTCTACTCTGGGCCATACCCCTCCCACTCAATGAGATACTGGAGATGTCCTTGTCATTGATGAGAATCGAGAGTTCTCTTGACAGTGTGAGTTGGTTGACATTCAATATTGAGAGGTTCTGGAGGGTGCTGGGCAGTGACTGGTTTATGGAGCATTCTGAATTTCATGGCCAATAGCCCACTCTACAGCATTTGTGAAGCAAGCAGGTGGTAGGCTGTTCTCCTCAGAAATTGCAGCAGGCTCTGGAGTGTGGCTGTGGAACAGAGAGTCAGCCTTGGCATTCTTAGAGGCTGGGCAGTATGAGAGTGAATTTAAAGCATGCAAAATATAGGAACCAGATTTGAGAGTTGAGACACTTGGCCTTCTTGAGCTATGCAAGGTTTTTGTGATCTATGATAAGGTATTCTATTCTAAGCTATTCTTTTGTTGCATCTGCCCACTTTGGGTGAGCATGTGCCCATAACAGTCTCAGATTCCTGTCGCATGATTTAGACTAGTGCATAAATGAACAGGTGTATAGGTGTATGTGAAGTGGGCCGTGAGTGTATTCTCACTCAGGGGTGGCAACTTGCCAGCCACTTAATTAAAAAATTATGTCAGTGTTTTAAAGGGGAAATTTGCCTGTGTATAGTTCATGCCTTCGAGGTTACCAAATTTTTATTGAGTAGAAGTGTCTGAGATGTTTTTTGTACACCCCCCCCCCATAAAGAAAAGATTTTCAATGTTTTCAGTGATGAGCTTAATTCTATTTGTTAAATATAAACAAATTTAGAACTGAAATTTAGGAGCACTGAAAGGTACCACAATTAGGAGTTTAACTGCTAACTGGTGAGTTCATCAAGAGTAAAGGAGCATCCACCAAAGGCTTAGTCTTTGCAAGCAAGAATGGGTCAGTGTTCACCATTTCATGTCAGTGAGTTCAAATACAATGTTTCTCAGCTCAAGTTAGTAAAGAATTTAGGTCTTTCACCATCTACAGTTCATAATATCATGAAAAGATTGAGGGTGTCAGGGGAAATCTGTGTGTGAAGGCCAAGGGTTGAAACTGCTGCTGAATATGCGCGACCATCCAGCCCTCAGGTGGTATTGTTTGTCTCATGCTACCATGATGGACATAGCAACATGGGCTCGGGAGTACATTGAAAAATGATTGTCAGTCAACACAGTCCATTGCATCCAGAAATGCAAGCCATATGTTTATTTTGCGCAGAAACGTTGGCAAGTTTCCTGGGCCCTGTGTCCATGTCTCTTTCAGCAGGACAATGCCGAACCTCATTCTGCATGAGTTACAACAGTGTGGCTTCACTGGTCTGCTTGCAGACCAGATCTGTCTCCTATTGGAAATGTATGGCACATCATGAAGAGGAGAATCAGACAACAGTGACCACGGACTATTGAGCAGATCAAGTCTTGTAAACAGCAAGAACGGGGAAAAATTCCACTTGCAAAACTGCAACAATTAATATCTTCTATTAAAAAGTAAAATAAAAAAAGTGATATTAGCCAGTGGTAAACATGCCTCTGTCCCAACTTTTTTTAATGTGCTTTTGTCCTTTTGTCTCTTAAATAAAGCTTCAAGTGAATTAACCAGTTACAGATTTAAGTTTTTATTGCATTTTAAGAAAGTGTCCCACTTTTTCTGGAAATGGGGTTTGTGTACCTTTGATTTACAGCAAACACTATATTATAGCAATGCAGAAAATTAAACACCTGCTAACCAATTATACTCAACAATATTTTTGTATAAATAAAGAATAAAATATGATAGTTGTGTTTTTATTGGACAATAAAATAATTGTGCAGTGCAGCCTTTAACACCCTAATGCTGATTATGTACCAATGAAAATGCCCCAAAATGCCATGTTCTTAAGACAACAATGTGCCAACATTTAAAAAAAAATAACTCAAGATGGAGAGTTACTTTTTAAGCTGTCACCCATTAATTATTGTACTGATTTCTGAAATATATTTTTTACAATGTATTATGTGATAAAACTGTACTTAAACTTCCATTTTTCTTTTAGCAAATATAAAACACAGTTTGCCTGTGGCTCAAAGTCCCACTGTCTCCCTAGAGAACAGAATAGGTGAAACACTTCACCTTGAGCACTGTTATTCAGCAAAGCTTGCTGAAAGTAAACCCTTCTCTTATTTTTAGACCTCACAGCAAAGAAGTCAACTTGAGATACAGCCCATTAATGAATCATTGTATCAATTCCTAGGAAAATAATATACAGAATCAGATGAGTAACCTATATGTATACGCTCTCTCTCAAACTAAAACACTGCATGTAATAAACAATATCTCCTTAATAACAGAAGATCAGGGAAGAGCAGGGAATGGTGAAATGTTCTTTAGTGTGAAAATGACCAGTGAAGTACTCCATGTATGATACGTTACATTCATAACATTTTAACTACATAGGCTAAAACATCAACTTTAAGAGATTTTAAATGTCAGACAATTAATATAGCATTGCCCATATATTCTAAGGGTTTCAAAGGGATTACAAAGTAATTGTAATTTTGCAAATGCAAAAAATATTTTTTTGTTTGCAATAAGATCACCAGCCAACATACATTCTGCATTGTTCCCAGATTCACCTTATCCTATTCACTAGAGTGAGGATGTCTCAGCCCATGTGAATTGCAATATTTAATTAATGTTTGAGGAGCACAGGCTCTGTGATTGCATTGCTCTATTGCTGAAAAGTTACATCTTGCATTTTGTCTCTTACTGAGTATTGGCTTCTCTCAAAATCCATCCATGGACCTTATGCTAAAAAAACATTACTTCTGAATTTAATGTTCTGTATTTAACTGTAACGGTCTGAGGTTCACAGAATGATTATATTTTTTTTCTGGATGGTTTCTTTGAGGAGAGATTGAGCCATTTTCCCATGGGACATCATCAGATGAAAACACTCTACTCTCTCTCTCTCTCTCTCTCTGTGTGTGTGTGTGTGTGTGTGTGTGAGAGAGAGAGAGTGTGTGTGAGTGTATGTGTGTGTGTGTGTGTGTGTGTGTGAGAGAGAGATAGAGAGAGAGAGAGAGAGAGAGAGAGAGAGAGAGAGAGAGAGAAACAAGTGTACGTGTGCAAGTGTGAGCATAAAATAGACCTGCAGAGTGCAAGCCGGAGGAACAGAGGATCTTGCTTGTGGAGGATGATAGCACTGCTGCCTGTCCTTCCCATGCTACATGATTTACTTCATTAGGATCTGACCTCTGTGTTCTGTCATTTTGGTACTGTCTCTGTTGAACATAATCAGCTGCTGGAAACTGGGCTGGGCATTTGGAAGTGCTTCTCATTTTGTTTTTTTCCCCTCTATATCTGTTCATGGGTTTATGCTGAAAGCCACAGAGCAGCAGAGGAGAGGGAAAGAAGGCGATAGACAGAGAGTCTATCATGCATGTGCTATAACTGAACACCAGGAGCAGCAGACAGAGTTGGAAGGGGGGGTCTCAAACAAAAGCTGCAGACACTGTTCGCTCACCGACCACAACGAGCAACAAAAGACAAAAGAAGAAGGAGAATCTATTGAACGTAAGACTCAGGCTCTTTGCCTCCTTATTGTCAGGATTCCATGAGCCACTGGCACCACGTTGAGGGCATATAAGATGTCTGTGTCAGGGAAGAAGGAGTTTGATGTAAAACAGATCCTCAGACTTCGCTGGCGCTGGTTCAGTCATTCCTCTCAGACATCAGCAGGAAATGGGGGGTACATTCAGCAAGAGGGATTTGAGCATGGTGGCACATCTATCCAGAGCCGCCTAAAGAGTCACTCCCGGGATAGAGGAGGACTTCGTAAGAGCAATAGCCCGGGTCACAGCATTCTGTCTCCCACCCCTGGCCCAACACCTGTTTATGTCAGGACAGGCAGTCAATCATGGCACCAGCAGAACATCATCCAGCACCTCCAGGCTAGTGAGGAGTCTCCGAAAAACAGTTCTCTGTCTAATGCTGCTAAAGAGAATGGCACGATCAGCCATGAGAATTTGAAGATCAACCCAGAGGAGTGTACTGAGGAGGAAGCCACTGACAGGTAAAAAAAAAAACAAAAAAAGAAGAGGCAGACTTGTGAAGGTATGCTTACAGCTGTTAACTAGCAACACAGAGGAACTGCTTATGTTACACCTGGAGACACATTCCTCTGTATTGCATGGTGTAATGAATTACATCTATTAAAGCTAGTAGCAAAGTTGAATGGCAGAGCTTATGTTCTAGGGTAGATTTATAGTAAGCTGTACAGAGTGTCAGGAATAAGTGGTTTAACCATCATTATGTAGACACTACTGTATTTAACCGCCACTTCAGTTAAGCTGATTATACCAGTCACATGAACTCAGTAATGGCAGGGTTTGTTTTATTGTCATTTGCTGTGTTACTACTCGGCAACACTGCTAATATGTTGGGTCCTCCGAGGATATCAATTTCCAGTCAACTCCACCACACAGCTGCCACCACTGTTCACCTGGGAATAGTTCATTCACATTACACATGCCATGCAGAAACATAGCTCTTTGAAATATCTGAAGATAAATTATTCATTAGTCCGACATCTTGCTGGCAACAGCTGAGGCAACCCAGGCTTGTGCTTTTATCACACACATAGCACCTATTGAAAGATACAGCAATATATGAAGGCTATTGCTGTTTTGTGTGTAATATATCTGCAATTTCATATTTTATAAAGAGCATACTAATCCATCCTTGCTCAGACTTTTAAATGTTACAGCAAGAAGGCTAATGCAGTATAGAGCATGGGAGCAAATAATTATAAAACTGGGAAGGAAACAAAAAAAACCCAAACATGAATTAGCTGTAGAGGGGACAAGTTTCAGTGTACTTTAGGAAAAGAGTAATACTTTTTTAATGGAATAACTGACTGAAGCTGTTTTTATTCATGCCTTGTGTTCCTTGGGATCAAGGGAACATGGCTATCTATTTTTCTTCTTGCAGGTCAATATAGCTGATCAAGTGTAGTGCCATTTCACAGAATGGCAGGATTCAGACCCAGGAAGAGGTGTCAGTCACCTGCTATATAAAGGGATGTCACTAAGAGAAATTTTGGGTCCTTTCTCTGTCTCATGGAGTTTGATCTAAAAGGAAACACTTTAAAATGTATCATGTCATACAATACAATGTCATGTCAGGGAATATACAGTATGTATATAAGTGTGTGAAATATGTATATAACATATCATGCTTGACATGGTACCTCCTTACAAACAAAGTCAGCTTCATCATATCCATTTTAATGTACCTGTTTAAATTTAACTGTAGTTTTGTTTTGAAGCTACTTCACCCAGCATCTGGGCACTAGCATAATAATCACTGATAACTATACATGTTACTTTGTGGTTTCTTTTTGCAAAATCCTGTAGTTGCTAAATAATATGCCTTATATGTATAATGAAAAATTAATTAATGAGCTAGGAGTCAAAGGAGATGAATTTAGCATCCATGATATTATAGTATTGTATGTGATAATCAACTAAACAAAAGATTATCAGCATCAATGTAAAGCCAGGGTGAACTACCGGTACTTACATTTCTAAACACAGTGACCACCAAAATATAAACAACAGTAGCCTATACATTTTAAGTAAGTAAGTAAGTAAAAGTTTATTTATATAGTACATTTAAACCAAGGAAATGTCTAGCCTCTAATCACTAGCTTCACACATAAAACATGCATTAACATTAACACAGTCCTTAATCCAAAATTCCACAGTTGCGACAGAGACAGCAAAGGCATGATCCCATTTTTGATTGGAATGATGTGCTCTATTTTTTTGGTACCAGTTAATAATCTGGCTGCACTATTTTGAACTAATTGTAAGCACGAAAGAGATGCTTCATTATTTCTAAGATACAGTACATTACAGTAATCCAGTGTAGATGTGACAAAGCTTTACATTTAAAAAAAGATGATTTGCTTTATGTTTTTTCTTAACATAAGGTACAAAGGTACTTCTGACCATTAACAAGTTACACCTAAGGATTTACACTTTGACATACCTAAAATAATAAAGGAAGTCCACAAGAGAAGGGTAAGTCGATATTATTAATGTACACTTTCTGTGCCTAAAGAGCTTAAGTTTTTTTCCCATACAGCTGGGTTTAATAGGCATGAGGTCATTTCAATCAGTTACAGTAGGCAAATATGCATAATGACTGATAAAATATTGAATGAGCCACTCATTTTTTTATATTCATGTGCAGAGAAATGGTCTAAGTGACTACTATGGCATGACCCTTTAAAAGCACATGGCAATTACTACAGTGGCCTGAAAGCCTATACAGTGTTAATGGCTTTGACTGTTGATTGATATTGCTGAGCCTCACTGCAGGAAAGGCCATTACATCACTTTTATTAAACTAGTCAGCCTTTGTCAATACTTAAAGATGTGAAAATCTCATTTAATTACATATATACATATACACATACATAC
>JAOVVH010000043.1:16348592-16360436 GCA_028566435.1 Scorpiodoras heckelii
CTCATACCAGTACAACACACACTAACACACCACCACCACGTCAGTGTTACTGCAGTACTGAGAATGATCCACCACCCAAACAGTGCCTGATCTGTACTGGTCCTGTGGGGTCCTAACCACTTGACAACAAAATAAAGAGGACTAACAAAGTATGGATAGAAACAGATGGACTACAGTCTGTAATTGTAGAACTACAAAGTGGTAAGCTATATGGTAAGTGGAACAGATATAATGGACAATGAGTGTAGAGAAAAGGAGGTGGTCATAAGGTTATGCCTGATTGGAGTATATGGAGACATTCAGCAACAGGGTGATGTGATGCCATTATCATCCTGAACTTGATGTAATGTTGCGGAAGGTCCACGAGATACATTAGTTCCTGTTATCATTTATGTTATACCACATACACCACATACTGTATGAAGTCATTTCCTCACCAGTCTCTTTTTTTTCTGTCTTGAATTAAATATCACAAAAAACTGCTTGGTAGCATGCCTTGTGAGAGAGATACTGGAAAGCCCTCTGTCTTAAAAGACTTTCCCATGTCAAAAATCACACAGAAAGCTTTATCATAACTGCTATAAGTGCACACAATTCAACCCATTTATGTGAAACACCTGTCATATAAGGCCCTGTTTAAATTGTTACTATATAAACAATAATATATTACAATAAGCACATTAATATAAATCTTGGAGTCAGCAGTACTGTCCGAGCTGCGATGTAGGAAATTAATCAAAATTTCTGACAAATCAGAACCAAGCATTCAAAAGCTCTGTGTAATAAATACTTTAACTATACTTTCTCCAGACAAAATAAGGACTTCAAAAAGAAGGCAATACTTTGGACTAGTTAAATGTGAGTGATAGATTTGCTCCATGAAGGGCACCAAAATAACAGGATTGTTATATTAGGATTGTTTGCCAGTGGTTTGAAGGATTACAGAGATGTTCCACAGTAGCATGTAATCTATCGGTCTGCAGGGAGAGTAGCTCAGAATTAACATGGTCACAATGCTAGGAAGAAGCCAGATGCTATGCTGAGCCCATGCCTACCCACAAAAGAACTTTTTTTTAATAGTAAGCTGATCCCTTGGCATATTATGCTTCTCAATCCACTTATTTACAGAGCTCAGCTCTAATGGATTTAATTTAAATGTGTGAAGGACAAGTATGAAGGAAATAGATATGGACTATTATGCATTTCTAAGTGGGATGCACTGAGGAAAAATGTTATTGCATTTACCTTCTTGGCATTGAATAAGTCTTTGTTAAACACCACACTTCAGGTGTGGGTACATAACGCAAGTGCTACACTTAAAACAGACATTATTCACTCTTCAAATGCAAGCACAGAGATTCATTACTGATAGGTCCATTAAGGTGTATAATAATAAATCTCTCGATAGACATATTAATCTCAAGTGTGGTAAGTTTAATTCTCACTGACAGTTCTTACATGCCAAGTAGCTAAGCTATATTATTAGATTCACCATGTGTCTTCTTATGACCTGGGTCTGAACCTCTGAGTTTCTGGTTCTTCACAGGTTGACTTTGAGTAGTTACTCTAGGATGAGCTCCAACTGCTCAGATGAGTTTTTCCAGGCCACAAACCATGCGGAGCAGACCTTTCGGAAGATGGAGACTTACCTGCAGCACAAGCAGCTCTGTGATGTGCTTTTGATTGCTGGCGATCACAAGATCCCTGCGCACAGGTAAATATCCTCCCAGCCAAATTGAGACTCCAGCCCTTATGACTGAAAGAGGCCTATAAAAGAGATGCAATGCTGAACGTTACATTTGCCCAAGGATATTATTAAAAAAAGAAAAGGATTTTGGCCAATTGTTTTTAATGCCTAAAACATACTTTGTCATCTCAGCTTTATACATTTCACCAAAATTATGTGAAAATGCTTTTATTTAGTTTTAATCTTGCTTAGGTGATCTATGTTGGGTGGGGAGAGAGTAGTGAACACAGTCAGTTTAAAGTCATCTAAGTGTGATTTCATCACAGAGTGAATATCACTCTTTGATCAAGCTGTTGGATAGCTACACAACGTAGCACAACAGACAGAACCCTAATACCCAAACCCAAGAGTTTGTGATCAGACACAACTGTCAAAATGTCTACAATGCCCCTGTGCCACAGTCAAAACAAAATTCTTCTCCATTTTCACTTTTTGGAGTAACCACACTTTAAAATACTAGAACTTTACTTCTGGTTGAAATTCATGCATAAAAGAAATTTTCAACCAAACATATACAGGTTTCATCATCACTGTACTTTCTCACTCCTTGAAATATGAAATTAAAATACATATAATTAACTGCTTGTAATTTTTTTTCTTGCAAACGTATAGCTCTTGTGCTTTGATGTAACACAGTAGGAAAATACATTCAGACTCCCCCAGTGACTGAATGTGTCAATGAACTCAATTAAGTTATTGCCAGCTCTGTAGGGAGTAACCTGGTTAAACAAAAAACCTAACACACACAACAAAAAACCTGCAGGTGTGTGATTACTGTTTCCCTCACAGAGCAAGATATAGAGTAACGATATTTTATGTGAACAGCTACAGAGAAAAACGTGGATGTTAATATAATAAGTGGTTATGTATCCTTTTCTTAATGACAGGCTTGTTTTAAGCGCAGTTTCAGACTACTTCGCCGCCATGTTCACCAACAATGTGCGGGAGGCAAAACAGGATGAGATCAAAATGGAGGGTGTTGACCCAGAAGCACTGAGATCATTAGTTCATTTTGCATACACTGGTTAGTATCTATCTATCTATCTATCTATCTATCTATCTATCTATCTATCTATCTATCTATCTATCTATCTATCTATCTATCTAATTATTTGTTATAGTGTATATTCAGTATTGGACAGTTATGTATTTAAATGTAAATTTATATCCTGAAACCTTTACAATACTTTAATCTTAAGGGATAAAAGCAAGCTTAACAATTCAAACAATTCTCTCCCACAAAGCTGCTAGCTTTATGTGTCAACAAAAATCCTCTTCACTTAAAAGGATTTCTGACACTTTTTTCTTCAAATTTATAGGTGTTCTTGAGCTAAAGGAAGAGACAATCGAGAGCCTCTTAGCCGCAGCATGTCTTCTCCAGCTCTCACAAGTTATTGAGGTCTGCTGCAACTTTCTAATGAAACAGCTTCACCCATCCAACTGCCTGGGGATCCGCTCATTTGCTGATGCTCAAGGATGCATGGATCTGCTGAATGTGGCACACAACTATACCATGGTATGGCTGGCACTATGGTTGAAATAACACAAAGGCTTTTTAAAGTAAAAAGTGAAATGCTGGCTTATTGTAGTTCTATTCTACAATTTACTTTCAATGCTTGGAAAATTACTGTTATATACATTATATGCATTATATTGCTTTCATACAATGCTTGAAAGCATAATCATTATTTTCCCATTAAGTTGACTTGTGAGTGTATGTAGGACTCCTGATGTTTTTCAAATGTAGCACAAGATACTTTGTCCAAAAACCCCCAACACATTTAGTATTCTCTGGGGCTTCAGGATCCACCACACACATTTGTCAGATAACACGGCTATGCCAAAGTGCGGAAACAACTTAGGAGGATGACTGTTATCTCCTGAAGGACATCTGCACAGGCTGTTTACACAGTGCTTCCCAGATCAGTGAGGTTAATCTAATCAGAGAGCACAAGCAGGGCAACTTCCTTTTCAATCACTTCCCTAATGAACAGGGGGCGAACAGGGCTTCCTGCTCCACCATCCGTTGGGTCACATTAAAAAAGTTCTATTTTGATAAGCTTGTTTTTGTCCTTTCCCCGTGCAATCCTTACATCCTGTTTCTTTGTGTAACACTGTCAGTGTGTCAGTAGCCTAAGCTCTATGCTATCCTATGTCTCAATGAGAGGTGTGATTGGCATTTAGGTGTCTCACACTAGGCAGAAAAGTGTCAGTATTTTTGCTATGTACATGAAAATAGAAATATTTAACTGTCACTTATTGCTGATAGAAAAAGGACAATTTCACAAAATTAAGTCATTGCATCTTTAGGTAATTTTCCTACTAGTATAATTATAGCTATTCTACTTTAAAATTCTTGGTTTTACTGAATAGTATGCATTAAGATGAACAACTTAATAATAAGCCCAGAAATACGAGGTTAACTAACCATCCCACTCACGTGTGTAATGAGCTTTTGCTCCATATTAATCTGTTTTAACTCAATGTTGCAAACACTTACATCTACCAGTATTAATATGTTTAAATGTCTGTGATTATTATGTACTTTTACTGGAAAATGAACTTCAGTGGAAGTAGGACTAAAATCCATTCTAACAAATGGCTAAAAAATGAATGCATGCATCTAATCTCTATTAGCTATGCTCTAAAAGCCCATGGACAAATTTAGATGTGATATTTGAATGCCATCAATATCAACATCAAACCAATATTTCTCCATTACACATTAGAGAAAAAAAGCACAACAGGCTTATAAATCAGACTTGCTTTATGTGCTTTATGGATGATCTTAGACTTCTCTATGCTTTTAATGTCAAAATAGGTTTAGGGGACATCCTAAGCAATCAGGAAAAGTATTAAATATCAGGCTATTAGCCTCATGTTTAACCAGTTGTCAGAGCTGAAGAAGCTCCTTACAGATTATGCAGTGGATTAAAGTAGGGCTTCTACATTATAAAATAGAATAATATGAATGTAATGGAAATCAGCTAAGGATAAATCATGACTTAGTGAGGTGCAGGGTAATATACAGTATATTTACAAGGCATTTGCATTGTAACTGGACAGTACTGTTGTAGTGAATGGAACATGTCTAATTAGACTATATTAATCTTTCAGGAACACTTTTTAGAAGTCATTCAGAACCAGGAGTTTCTCTTACTTCCTACAATGGAAATTGTCAAGCTACTGTCCAGCGATGACATCAATGTTCCTGATGAAGAGACCATCTTCCAGGCACTGATGATGTGGGTGCGCTATGATGTGCAGCATCGGCAACAAGATCTAGGATTGTTACTCGCCTACATACGCCTACCCCTTCTGCCCCCTCAGGTTTGCTTATGACACACCATCAGACTTTGTGATCTGTGGAGCAGTACTTGATTTCATGCAATCTCTTAGCACTGAAAAAAAATTTTTTTGGAAGACTTTTTATTCAAAATGAATTGAAGTACTTGTAATGTTAGAAAATCATTTTCTGACATTATTTTGACAGGGATGGCTGAATGTGTTAGCAGGGCTAACATAAAAAGAGCTCAATATAAATTTTTATTTTAGATTGTTTAAAAATACATACAAAATACATAAAAATGACTGGTATGCAGCTGGCGTTCCAATTCATCCCGAAGGTGTTCAATGGGGCAAACCAAGTTTTCATGGACCTCAGTTTGTGCACAAGGGCATGTCATGCTGGAACATATTTGGGCTAGGTGTCAGTAATGGAAGGTGAAGTGCACACTAATGCAGGTAAAATGAGTTTTATCAAAACATGCAGACAATGTCAAAAAATTATATTCAAAAAACATAGTTTAGAAACAGATAAAGGTCAGGCAGTGTACAAACAACATACATTATGGCAATGCAAAAGCCAAAATGAGGAAATGGGAACAAGATCAGAACCAGAAAAATTAGGACAAATAACATGGCTTGGTAATGACAGGTACAGTGCACTTAGCGTATATTTCATCCTGAACAAAGGAAAGAAAGGTATAAATAGACAAAAATAATCAAGGGGCAAACTCAAAACAGGTGACGGTAATCAAGACACACTAGGGAGACAACCAATGACAAGACACGGGAGGAGACAAGACATGAACCAAAACAAAAAACACATGGCAAAGTACACAAACATAGGACAACGTACCAGGCAGTGTGCTGGGAGTCTCAGCATGCAGCACTTAGTGCGAGGGGAAATACATGACACTAGGTCCCATAGACACTGTCTAAAGTACAAATTACACAAAAGGCCAAAACAGTATTTTAGTTTGAATACAAGGATTATGAATGTTTTGTTTAAAAATTTTGAATGTATTAATGAAGCTGACTTCAACTGTGTGTAATGGCTCACGTAACAACATTTTTATGTAATCAGTCAAAACTTGTGATATAATACACTGATCAACACATAGTTTTACTGACAAACAACTGATTGATTACATTTTAGTCCTCCCATCTAATACCACAAAAGCCATCACTGTATTTAGAAATTATAATATGAAGAAAAAAAGTGCTAATGGCTTATATGACTATATTTTGTAAGTGTTGAGAGATTTGCCATTATGCTTATGTTCTAGCTTCTTGCTGACTTGGAAAACAATAAGATGTTTTCTGAAGATCTGGAATGTCAAAAGCTACTGATGGAGGCCATGAAGTACCATTTGTTGCCAGAGCGTCGGCCGATGCTACAGAGTCCAAGGACCAAACCACGCAAGTCCACTGTAGGGGCACTCTATGCAGTAGGAGGCATGGATGCCTCAAAGGGTGGATAATCATTTTTTTACTCTGAGTGATTGTTTATACAGTGATGTACTGTTAAACACCATATGCCATGTTGTCACATGTCAGACAGTTGATATTTATAAACTTGCTGTTATTAAGGTGCTTTATAACCAACAAAGAAAATCTTGCAAGATTGTGCAATCCATAAAGCCTTTAACTGAATTTATACATCATTATAGATTTATCAGCAGGACTGAAAAGCTGTGAAATTAATATGTTTCTGATGTTTTTTTTTTATATGGTTGGTTGCTATATCACATTAAGAGTGGAGAACATCTGACATAATTTTTCTTCGTCTTCTTCTTCTTAATATTATTATTATTATTATTTAATAATTAACTTGAAATTGAAAGAATAAAAAAAAAAGATTAAAAAAAAAATGTTTTACATTACACAAATTAACCAAGGTGTTTAAAACTTTTATATGCACTGTATTTACCATTTTTATGGAAACAGAACTGAATTTTTCACTGAATTGCTGCAAACAATTATTAATCCTGAAATACTGGGTTTGCATGGAATTAACATTATTACATATTTTATGTTATATTTCATATTTTATACATTTTTTACATTTTATACATTTTTCACTTTTTAGTCCTTCAAATATAGATTTACTACAGAATTTATATGCTGTTGGTCTATAAAGCTTTTATTTAGATCTCTTAACCTGCTGCCAGTGAAGAACAAACAACACTTGGATTTGAAAAGTATAATATTTGAGTCAAATACAAAAATCTAATTATAAATTACTTTTAATATCCATGACTATGGCACTTAACTAAGAAACTGTGCTTTCAGGTTCCACAACAATAGAGAAGTATGATCTTCGCACTAATACATGGATCCAGGTTGGCATAATGAATGGCCGGAGGCTTCAGTTCGGTGTAGCAGTCATCGATAACAAACTCTATGTAGTAGGGGGAAGGGATGGCCTCAAGACGTCCAATACGGTAGAGTGCTATGATCCACTCACTAAAGTGTGGTCCACCATGCCTCCTATGTCAACCCACAGGCATGGGTTAGGTACGTCCGTTGCCTCTTTCATTAATGTTTTCTTCCTCTCATATAATTAGAATTTCACACATTTTTTGACATCAGTTGTATGATGGGAAATGGATTTGCTGAACTCACTAAAAGGCTTTGCAGTCCAATTATAGAGCTTGTATAATATTTTTGTCAGCAGGGAACATAGTGGTTTCTTTCTTATTATCCAGGACCATGTATCTTCTTCAAAGTTAAGTGTTTGACAACCTATTAAAACCCTATGCATAGTCAAATTCTGACATTTTATTATGTATAGTTCTGGAAATTACAACTGACAGCTGGTGTCTGATTACAAACTGAATTGATTAGCCTTCTGTTCATTGCTGTCCAACAACTTGATCAAAGCATTACATTTATTACATTTTTAGGCATGTGAACTCTTTAGGCAGACAGCCAAGACAAGGTTGGAAAGTAAAAAAAATCCAAGTAATTTTGGTAAAATTTAGTTTTTCAATTGCTTTTAAAGATGTTAAAGTATATTATTGGCAGACAATCTCAATTTTGATCAAAGCCGGATTTTTGGATGTTTTTTTTAGAATTCAACCAAAGTGACATCCAATGGAATTTCCTAGGCTAGCTCACAAGTCTTCTTGTATGTTTACTCAAACTTGTCTATAAAACAGTTTGTGGGTGAACAGAGTAAAAGCCTGAGATGGTTTGTTCCAAAAAAGAAGTGGATTGTAATTGTATGGCTCTCTGCTGCTTGTAAGACAAATTGTAGTTACAGTGAAACCAGTGGCATGCTGTTAAAACTGACTGTTTCAACTGATGCCTTTTGTTGAAACTAAAGTGGCTCATGAGCTGCTGAGCTTAGCAGCTGTGTCCCAGCTGGGGTGGGGCTAATCATTTCTGGCCAGAATAATGTCAACAGAAGCCTGAACTTACAAAAAAATCTAGCCAAATCCATTACACAATACTATTGTGATTAGAAATTTGAGGTATATTTAAAATATTCTGATTATCATAGGCCTAGAAATACATTTACATGCTACAAACAGCACAGTTTAAAACAAAACAAATTCTACCAGCCTAGAGCAGACCATGAAAAATTGTGTAAAATAAGTCACAATTTCAATGAGCAAATAAATATACACCACTCAGCCATAACATTAAATCCAATGATAGTTGAATTGAATAACATTGTCTTGTTACAGTGACATCTTCCAAGGGGTGGCATATATTAGGCAGTGAATAACAGTGAGCACTCAAAGTTGATGTGTTGACTGAGAAAAATGGGCAAGTGTAACTGAGCAACTCTGACAAGGGCCAAATTGTATTGGCTATAGAACTGGAACAGAGCTTCTCCAAAACAGCAGGTCTCGTGTGGTCTTCTCGGTATGCAGTGGTAAATACCTAGCAAAAGAGGTCCAAGGAAGGACAACCAGTGAGCTGGTGACAGGGTCATAGGCACCCAAGTCTCACTGATGTGAATGGGGAGTGAAGGCTAGCCTGTCTGGTCTGATGCCACAGAAGAGCTACTGTAGCACAGATTGCTGAAAAAGTTAATAGTGCTTATGATAGAAAGGTGTCAAGACACTTAGTGTATCACAGCATGCTGTGTATGGGGCTATGTAACTGGAATGTATTGGACAAACTGCTCAGATCCATGGAGGCCCAACCTTGGAACATACAAGATTTAAAAGATCTGCTGCTAATGTCTTGGTGACAGATACCACAGCACAGAGCTGTTTTGGTGGCACACGGGAACCTACACAATATTAGGCAAATGGTTTTAATGTTATGGCTGATCGGTGTATACTAATATATCAATAATGTTTTAAATTCTGTGTATTTACAATATATCCATCAAAATAACATGGTTTAGTATACAAACTGAATGGACCAGTGGATCAATAGACTAATCTGACTGATTCTGACAAATAAGCACATTATAACCTCCAGCGAATTTCTGCTGCGTAAACAAATGAATAGAGGAGATGCAACATTTTTAACAGGCCACCATCTATTTCCATAATGGTGCTAGAGGCAATTGGACATGATTAAGACCACTCCATTAGCTTGTTTGTGTACATAAATCTGTTGACTGTACAATCTACTACTAGTACAAACTAATACACTAACACTAGTAAGCAAATCAAATTAGGGGACACATCTAAAGTACCTGACACAAATCAGCTGATGCCAACACATGGAACAGCTGACAAGAAAATATTTGTCAAATACATGGCAGGCAATTTTAGAAGAAGATTGAGTGCAGTGTTCTTCAGTGGAATTTACAGCACCTTCATAAAACGGACACACCAGGAGGTCTCCACTACAGTGTGATATTAGAGCCAATTCAAAATGGGGTTCAAAGGACAGTTTATATGTCAAGAGGCAAAAAGCAACAGCCAGAGATTTATTACAGAAGCATGAGGGACCTTTCTGCAGTGGAGGCAGAATGATGCTGCGTGAATACTTAATGGCTGCTCCTCATGGCCAGCCACTGGCCAATCTATTCAACTCCTGGTGCTACGTGTAAGAGAGAACCTTTTGATTCTCATCTCAATTAATGCGATGACAGCCTCATTTAAATTTTGCCTTTTCGTGGCTCTGTTTGTAATAAATGGGATCTGCTGCGAGATAATATTAAGGAGATACATACCATTAGAGGCAACAAAAGCATGTGTGCTTTCTTTCTTGCCTTTGAAAAGGGATCGCTGTCCTGGAAGGGCCTATGTATGCAGTGGGAGGGCATGACGGATGGAGCTATCTGAACACAGTGGAAAGGTGGGACCCCCAGGCAAGACAGTGGAATTATGTGGCCAGTATGTCTACTCCTCGCAGCACAGTGGGAGTCACTGCTCTCAATGGAAAGTAAGCGATTTTCTGTTTATCTCCCTTTCGCAGACCAACAATAATTTTTTCTAATATTTCAAATGCAGTGATAGAACTTTATTTAAATGTAAAATTTGTTGCCTGGTAGAATATCAGAAATAATTTTTTCATGAAAGATTCATAGTTTCCCAGTTCAGGGGTCACAAGAGCTGTGCATTGCTACTGAGATTGTGTGGGATGCAACAAAAAGTCAAGCAAGCAGGAAGTGACAGTGCAGCCATTTTTTATAGCTGGGTTCATATTCAATGAACAAAACGCCATACACACTTTAAATCCAAATATAAGTATAAATATGGAAAATTGTAGCACTAAACAGAGCATTAAAGAGAGTGGCTCTGTGTTAGAGCCTAGCATAGAGTATTATACACTGTATTGTGAGTTTGATTGCTAGTTATGATGAACACCTGCTTTGTATGAACAGGTTCACTAAAATATTATTTATATATTATACTAATATATCTATTTAAGTGAATGCATCTTTCTGTTACAGTATAGGAAGAGAAATGATAAAAGTGCCCTTGATTTTCTACAGAGAAACTTGATTTACTTGATTTATTCATGCCTTCTGGATCCTAAACCTACTATACATACTATAACCAATATTCAATGTTCTGCTGGAATGTCATACCACCAAAATAATAAGCTCTGAGACCAGAGTGTCTCCAGTGGCTTTTATATTTGAGTCACTTTCTATGTTGAGTTGTAAAAAAAAGAGAGAGATCAGAATGGTATTTGTTCTGGTGAAGGAAAACAGCTGCACATCTGACTGAGAACATTGACTGACAAACCCTAGGGCATTTTTGAATTCAGGGGACAAACACAACCTTGAAACTACCCTTCAAACCTTATGGCCTACATTTCAAAGTGATTCATTGAGCGTCCTTTCCAAGACTGAGTTGTTAAAAACAGGACATACGACCCAGCTGTTATATAAAATGGATTTGTATTTTAAACATATACTCATGGGTTATGATTCAGTTAATCATATTAAAGCTAATTATACACTCATTACTGTGAATTACCCGGTTGCTACAGTGACACTAACAGATAAGGTATGTAGCTACAAGCATGAAGAATGTAAGCCTGAACCCACTGACTTGTCCGGGGCATAGCTTGTCAATGTTACAGAGACCAAAAAATGCAAAGATACACATCTTTCTAATGCAATTCATAAAATTAATTAAATATAAATTTCATACACCACCACATTTGCCATATTTAAGAATCTATCCCTTTTGTCATTGAGATACAGTTTACAGTTACACAACCAGATTTACACCGATCACACATAACATTACACATAACATAACCACCTCCTTTTCTCTACACTCACTGTCCATTTTCTCAGTTCCACTTACGATATAGCTGCACTTTGTTGTTCTACAATTACAGACTGTAGTCCATCTGTTTCTCTACATACTTTGTTAGTCCCCTTT
>JAOVVH010000043.1:16526957-16537539 GCA_028566435.1 Scorpiodoras heckelii
TATATAAATCAATTTTCATAACAATTATGTGTCATTAAGTCTAAGCCAATGTATTAGATGAAAGTATTCAGTGATAGTATGCTGCATATATTCCCGTTTTTCTGTATCTCTCTTGTTCTGAATCATGTATAATCCCTGTGTAAGAAACATAATGAAATGTCTTAGAATGACTGATAGAGTAATTTAGAAATCTTTCTGTGCTCAGACAAACAAAGCCGTTCTCTTCCAAACTTTAAACCAGAGCACACACACACAGTGGAGGAGAGTTTTCAAGTTAGAGTGGAGGCTGAGTTTCATCCCAAGAGGCCAAGCACAAAAACCAAGAGACGAAACCCTCCAGAACCTAAGTGAGCCTGGTTTCGTGCAAAGCTTCTCTTCACTCGTAACTGCAGTTTTGTTTTGTTCTTTCATGTTTATCGTTACGTGTTTCATGCGTTTGTTTTACTGTTTGCTCACCGCGTCTAGTGTTTCATTCACTGGAGAACCGACACGTGTATTCCATTGCAGTTTACCCTAAATCCGCCACTGTGAAGAATCAGGCCTGACCAGCATCTTGATTTCTCAATTCTCCGCGCATATAGTCTAAGATCACGGACAGAAATCAAAGCCAGTATCAATCCGTGGTAAATGCGTTGCAATTGTGCCTACGATTCTCTTCTGTTTATGCTTCTGGCATGAAGCCAGCAAGAACATGCAAAGTTCTCTCGGAAGAATTGTGGCAGTGAAGCCACCAACAGGCTCGTGCCGAAAGAACAGCTGCCTCCTTGCATCGCTGTTTAAGCATGTCTTCATCGTTCCATGTGGGAATTTTAAATACAGTGACCCGCCACTGTGCCTGGTCACAGACAAGAGTAAGGCCTTCCTCACATGCCCAGAATTGGTGCTGTTCTTTGGTTTCTGTCCTGTGTTTTTCAATTCAAGTTTAGATTAGGATACGTCTCCTTTGCAAATTAGTTCACATCACCGTTCATACGACATCCTTTGTTCAGTCTGAGCCATTCATTAAAATAGCTGTTACTGTGTTTAGTTATCATTCAGCATTTCTTTCAGTCTTTTCTTTTTCACTATTTTCCTTTCTTTAATTATCGTTTCTAGTTAGTTAATAAAATTATACCTTTTATTATAACTTGAGTTGGAGTTGTTTTTAATCCAGTAAAGGAATCCCTGACATAATTAGACCAAAGAGTTCATATCTGAGATTGAAATTGTTGATATCAGATGGTTACTGAGTTAAATTAAATTGGTGTTTCTTGGTTCCCCAATTCAAACAAGGAACCAGGTGGTGCCCCGTAATAAGTTTCTTGTAAAATCTGTGGTTAAGGAAACCATAATTTACTGGTTCCACTACAACAATACAAACATGGCATGAAATACCAATAGATGAATGATTTCTAAAGGAGCAGACACACTGGGTTCCAGGAAAGGCACATGGCTGCATTGCAGAGAGCACCAAAGTCCAGGACATGCAGGGAGTGAGAGGAATTGGAAATAGCCACAGGGCCTGTGCTCAATAGACTTCCTGAAACCTATTGACCTCATTGCCTTGAGTTTTTTGTGTCTTGCCTGAGGCAACCACTATCAAACATTAACCACAAGTGCAGCGGATTTATGTATGTGTCCAAGACTGGATCAGACCTATATGATGTGCCTGGCCAATGAACTCCAGAAACAGATGCAGGACCAGACGTGTCATCCATTCTGGACATATTTTTTCCCTCTTTCATAACCCTGTGTCTGTCACATTTCATGGTTGGCATCTCTTACAGCTGTAATGTCAGGATCCATTAGTGCGGCGTGCTGACGGCATGGAAGGACAGAAGCTCTGCACACCAAATGTCAGGGATGTTTGTCATTGCATTGCACACTCAGCATCACTGTTTGTTGTCAAAGACCATCCTGCTTCCTCTGTACACTGCTCCAAGTCTCCATATGACCATGCACTGATATTAATACTTTATGTATGATAATGCTGTTATTCCTGTACCAGAAACCCAAGACAGTGTGCCTCGAGCAATATATCTCCACAGGCATTGCAAACAGGATGGGAGGCATAGACAGCTGCTTTTAGATTACATTCATTATTCCATGGGGTTTGCTGTTCCAGTCTGAAGACAAGAGGACCAGGCTTTAATTTGGAGCTAAGATTAGCTGTTATTGGTCAGCGTCAGGGCTCAGAGCATGCTACGGCCCATAATATTCAAGGTGATCCCTTCATAATTTCTCACATTCCAGACACACTGCTCTCCAGTCTAATATTTGATAATTAGGTAAAGCCATCAGGTAGACAATTTCATTTTCAATTAAAACTCCTTCTCCCCTTGTGACCTTGAGAATAACAAGGGAATGCTCTATATAGATCAGTGTTCAGCATGGACATTTCAGGTGCCATTTAAAAATACATTTTAATTTAAAGCTGAACCCCCTCAGCATCTAATCTTAATGTTCATTCACCTTCGTAGAGACTGAAGGCATACCATGAGGTAGACTGGGATAAATGTTAATGTAATTACTGCAGCTGACCCAATTAACTCGGGGGATTTGACTGGACGCCATCTGAATGACATATTTATGACCATGTATTGTGTGACACTCTTGCAAAAACAGGTTGTAAATTTGTGTGAGTCTCATGAAACCATAAGGCATGCTGATGAGCTAGCAATGTGCAGACCTTATAGTAATGCATAACAGTGTGATTAGGCTTTATATCAATACATCAGAAACTTAATATGGTTACAGAATTATGTGATAGGGAAAATTAGGATTTATGGGAATCATAATTATTAATTTATGTGTTATTTTATGGTTACTATTTTTATATAATAGAAACATGTTTAAAGCAATCTTTTGATATATCTGTTTCTGTCCTAAGGGCTTAATTTATCTAACTACAAAGCTAAAAATTTTTGGTTGTTCAATACTTTTAGCATCTGTGTCACATGATGATGATGATGATGATGATGATGATTATTATTATTATCAGCATTATTTTTTTTCGCTATGCGAAAATTTACTTTTTCATCAGTAAGGTTAATCGCTTGGCATTCACATAAACCAAAACTTTCATCAGAGAATCAGTCTTCAAATTTCTTCCTGTTAGTCATGAAACACTGCTTAAATGTTTTAACCCTTCTACACCATATCGTATTGTGATATTACACACTAGTCTTTGTTAGTAAGAAATATTGTAAGTTTAACACTACAAACAAATCAAGCGATGAACCTTTACTATATGTAAATGTTCATCACTTGGTGTAAAAGTATTGCACAAATTTTATTCAATAGTAAATGCTGTCATAAAATACCAAGAAAATAGCAAGGACAATAAAACTTTCAAAAGTACGGGCTGGCTTATTGCAAGGATTCTAAACTTTACTGCATCCAAAATGTTTAGTGCTTTAGATATAAAACTTTTATGACTAATTCATAAAATCTTATGCAAAAATTTGTAGGCATCCTAAGCTATGCATTGCCACACATCTAACTCATCCAGATTTCAGGTTGTGTCTATGGATCGGGTTTTAACTATCAGTTTGGAAAGTTTTGTAATATTGGAATGTTCTCTACAATTTGTGGCAAGAGTGGCCATTCAGTAAAAAAATATTATTGTTGTTGTTATTGCTAGTCAGTGTGGTTACCGTTTATGTTATACGATGTGGAATGTAACAACCTGACACAGCAGGTAATTTGAGTAAGAACAGAATTGCCCACTACAACTTTGGAACAAACACGGCAAATTTGACTGGCCAAAGGCAAGAAATAGGCAAATTTAGCTAGCTAAAAAAGAAGCTAACTATTCCCTGCCCCCACTTACCACAATAAACAATAACAAAGAATATTTTCAGTTTGTTTTTAGCTAATGACCTTTGTATAATTTGGGTGAATTTGCAATGGGAGCACACTTTTAGCTTTTTATGTACAAAGGGGCTCATACTCAGGCAATATACATACAGAGCTAGCCACATTATTTCATGCCTATGGATGTGAATTAGTATTGTGCCCCACCTTAACTTGCCACCTCAACAAAGCCATTGGGTCTACCCCAGACACCCTATTATAAAACGTCTGGCCACACGCTTGTTGTCAGGGTAAATCTGCCTTTTTAAAAAATTTTGAACTGTCATGTGCCAACATCTATGAGCTTACTTTAAAGAATGAACAACTGTTGATAGCGACAAGGTTGAATAAAAATTGCAGTTGGAAGAAACATTAGGAATAAGTCTGCCAGAATTTTGAACTGAAATGTATGTCGTGGCATAGGGGTATAGTGAAAAGGTAGCAACCCTATCTAAGGAGCAAATTTACTTCATAGTAATGAATTTGTCAGAAAGCCAGTTGTGCCTCAGAATAAAGTTATCTGTTCAACTTTTCACAGCAGTTGGCTTATAGGACTTCTTCTGAAATCACAATCATGAGACCAATTGGTAGCTCAAAGTTGTGTCCTACCACTGGGACAGGAATTCCAGTTGCATTCAGTGCAGACAGGTGGACTACCACTGGGATTTAGGTTTCTAGTGCATCCAGCACGGAGAACCTCACCACCACTGGGACTTGAATTTCTTTTGCAGCTGTGCCATCTGTAGCCACAAGCACCCAACTGGCTGTGTTCTCATTAGGGGGGAGGACAGCCGGATCCCTGCTATCATTAACATAACAAACCAACCAATCAAGTGTCTACTTGGTCAATTGATTACCATTCCCAAAGCACACATCAGAGTCTCATGTAGCTTTTTAGTTGCTGGTTTGGAAAGGTACAGTGCCAAGCTGCACATTGTTGTTTTCTTTCTTGCTTTTTTTTTTAAATAGTTACACAGCTGGCAGAACATTAAATATGAGAAATGTTTGAGATGAATAGATCAGCAAATAACAGCTCCCTGAGCCAAAATTTACATCTCAACATCGCCACTAATGACCCTAAATCTCAAACGGCTTCTGTTCCTGACAAATGCGTTCCAAAAACAGGCAAAGGATCTTCATGTCATATAAAGTGCAATGCAATTAACCCAAAGCAATGTCTCATTTCATATCAATGCTATATGTAGCACAGTTCAACTGTAACATTTCTTCAAATAAATATAAAATTTGTGGTAATGCTGAAAATTGCTAATATAAAATGCTGTGCAATCAAACTGGCCTCCGACAGTGCTGACAATCAGATGAATGTTTACTCAGCCCTGCTGCTGCTTTTCATTTTAGAAATCAGCAGAGCTGGTGCAGTAGCTTGGAGATGATGGGGGAGGAAAGAAAAGTTGATTTGTGATTATTCTCTTCAGCTTCTCAGTGTGGAATATGTTGTAAGGCACTGCTTGCTCTACATGCAAAATTGAATACAAATTCACAAACAAAATATTGTTGCATATACGCATACTATATATGCATACATATACTCACTGGCCACTTTAAAAACTAATTTGTGTAGTTATTCTATCAGCAAATCAAGTGGTTAGTCAAACATCAGAATAAGTTTTTTTTTTTTTTTTTTTTTTAAAGGAAGTTTCTGTGGAGATAGAGAATGGCCGGACTGGGTTGACCTGACAAAAAGGGTATGATACCTCAAATAACCACTCTGTACAACCGTGGTGAGTAGAAAGGCATCTCACAAATGTTGAATGGGCTACACATTTTTCTTTATATATTGACAATGCATGTATGTTATGCTGCCTGTCTTGGCCAGGATGCTCCTGAAAATGAGATTTTTAAAATTTCAGTGAGATTTCCCTGCTTAAATAAAGGTTAAAAAATGCACTAAAACAAAACTGAAATGGATTAAAATAGATGGATTTGCTTCATGCTTGAAACCTTAAATTATACAAAAGTTGATCTGAGTATGTTTGTTTGAGCTGGAAAGAGAAGTGATATGAAAAAGGCCTCAGTAATGGCAGTATGACAACATCATAAAAATGTTATTTTCTGCAGTGATTAGGCCAGCCGGATAGAACAAATGGCAAAGGCAGTATTATCTAAATGCAGTAATTGGCTATCTGAAAATCCTTACTTTACCACCTTCAATCGATATGGCCTGTGTAGATAAGAGTGTTCATTTTCAGTCCTTCAGTTAAGTAATAATGTCAAATGATGCACTTACAAACTGATTGTGACAATAATTTCTCCAAGCCTTTTCTCAGTGGTCACCTAAATGCACATTGCATTTTCCAGTGTTCCTGTCTTTACTAGAATAATATGACATTTTTTTTTTTTTTTACCATACAGACAAATCATGTAATCAAATACACTGGCCATTAAAAGTCTGAATCTGCTCTGGGCGGTTGTTTCTGAGTTCTTCTCTGTTTATTTCAACCACAAGATGAATTTATTGGGCTTGACATTTTAATGCTTCCCTTCTTCTTTCTTCCCTCTACTATGACTTCATCAGGGCCTTAAACCTGCAATGGCTAGTTCATGACTAGAATAACAGAGTGTGATCGCTTGCTGAAAGTAGAAAAGATGCTTCCAGCAGAAACGTGTTGATGCAAATTCATGTGAGGTGTGTCTGCTGTGTCTCACACTAAGTATCCACTACTCACTGCATGTCAGTCACAAAAGACAACAGCATTTTCTTTCCTGAAGATGTGTGATGTTGTTCCAGTGTGAGCTGCCTTATTTTAGAAATGGAAATGGCACCAGGAACAAAACCTCATAACAACTGGCTGATTGATGTAAATGAAAATAATTTTTAAAAAATAATAATAAAATAAATAAATAAATATTATTATTATTATTATTATTATTATTATTATTATTATTATTATTATTATTATTATTATAGGAAGAAGAAGACAAAGAAGAATAGGCTTATAGGTTTATACAAACATGTTCTTCCCTGCTTTAGATCTTACTTGACATTACCACTTTGTTAGCATGAATAGAGATTATTCAGAGCCTTAAGAAATGCAATATGGTGTCCCAAAAGACTACATTTTAGGCCCCCAATTATCCTCTATTTGTATCCATCCCTTGGGCTTGTACTTTTGGCTTTAATTTCTGATGACATACAATTAAAAGAAAGTTAAGACAATGAAAAGATTTTTTTTTTCACCTCCTTAATTCTGATGAAGCATTGTCTACTGCTAATTATAACCTATTCTGAACCAAAATCTGGTTCATCCTTTTTGTTCCAGGGACGTACCATCTCAAATACTACATGTTAACATCTGAAAAACAGAACTAAAATAAGAAATAAGCTAACCCTACATGACACTGAGAAACTAGTGCATGCTTTCATAACTTCTCGATGGGACTATTGTGAGGTGTTGCTGGATGGCTGCCCTGCTGCCTCTTTAAATAAGCTTCAGCTAGTTAGAATGGGATCTGGCATAATAGGCTGCAAGAAAAGTAAGATTTTTTTTTATGTCAGTCTTTTTCAAGCTACTCCGGCTGCCTTTTCTGTTCTGAACTGATGTTTAAAGTTTTTAATTGTTTAGTTAATTTATCATTAATATTTATGTATTAGTATCATTCTATGTCAATTAATAATCAGTAAACAAACAAGCATACAAATAAATAATTACTCTGTTCCCGTCTGATGAAAAACATGTATCTCAACTTTTCAAGGTTTTACATTTTTTTCTATGGAATGCGAGCATATTCTTCAGTTTATCCATCTACATAGCCCACATCTAAATGACCAAGCTGATAAATGACATTTTAACCAGTTTGTCCATTTGGCTATCAAAATTATGTATCAGCTTCAGATCAGATATTGGATGTGTCAGAGGATTGCTTGAAAACACCCCTATCTAGTGCTCATCGAACTCCATAACCTTAAGTATATTCAGATAGTGAGATGACTCAACCTCCAACAAGTACAACAGGCTCTATTCTTTATGTATTTCGACTGCACTTTAATCTACATTCCTGCATCTAAGTACATCAAATTGGAAGAACTTTTTAGATTCCATGAATCCTCAGCCCAGTCACAGACTCCTGAGTCTCAGTCACATGCACTGGTGCACAACTGAAGATATACAACAGTACAGTGCAAGAGAACCTGCTCCTGTGCAGTGAACTCCAGGAAAAGTGTACATACTGTACCTGCAACAAATCTGTCCATAAGAACTGCAAATGGTACATGAATGGTTCATAACTCATTGATCTTGGTAGTCATAATACAATTTTCTTAAGCTTGCATGGCTTCCTTTTATCAAATTATCAAACTACCCTCTTAGTCGATACAGCAGGCTCCAAAGACACTATGAGGACTAACTGAGTCTCAGATCACGGATCCCAACTCTGTAAATAGTTATTCCACAGGTATAACACCATTCCACTGTGTCCTTAGGCAACAACCTGCCCTGATTTATTGGTCAGTGGAAGCAGATGCACCATCTGAGTGTACTCTGATGTACCAGCTGTGGATAAGTGAGAAACCATGGCAGCAAATGGTGTCAGACATCAGAAGGCCAAGGCTTATTGGTGACATTTTCAAATCTTTATTGGTTTGTTCAGAATAGTTTAGCAGGTCACTCTCTTTGTTATCAGCCAAGAAGACCTGTTATGGGCCCCTTCTCTAGTTGAAGTGGTTAGGCAACCAACTTACCTTGTTTGAATTCTGAGGGGCATTCTTGGGTGGCATTCTTTACCCTGTGGAAATACAACACATCCACTGGAAACATCCTAATTGCCCTTCCCTGATGACATGCGGAGCTGCTCATAGGGGAGGGTCCGTCATGGTTTCACCTGACAATTCCATGTCACATTACCACAGTTTTCATTATCTCATTGTGAAGTCTTTCCTGGATTAGAGTTCTTAGACTCCATGTCTCAGACTTTATGACACTCTACTCTATGACACTTTTGCCTATTCTGTCTGTTCTATCATACACAATGATTTTATCATAAGTTTATTCATAAAAAATCTCACTGTGCAGTTTATACAAGGAACAAGTGTAACTGTTCCTAATAAACTGTCAGCTAGATGAATTTCTACATTATTTTTTAAATAAAAATTTATATAAACTATTTATTTAAACAGCTTCTTAGCATGACATCATATTATAGACTGACTGATAGCATAATTTGTAATGTTAAGACAACGTCTACATTTTAACATTATTTGTATTCTTACATGTTGTTTTACTGGTAATTTAGATATTTCTTCCCCTAATGCAATGCTTCTCTTGGGGATGTGCAGTATTATATTATTTTTTTTCCCTTACACAAAGCAAGAACCCTGCATTTGTCAATGAGGAAGGCTTGCACAGTCTCCTTATACAGCTCAGGTTTGTTTGCATGACTGCATCTCAGGTTATCTGAGTAGTTAATCACTAATATGAAGTGCCAGTTCATTCTGTGTTCACTGTATACTTTCTCTCTGTAAAATTAAGTGCTTCATGAAGCACTTCATGAACAAAAATACCCGGTAAACATGCTCCAAGTGGAACTGGCATAATATTGATGAAAGATTTGGTGCACAGGAGGATCAGGCAATAGCCACAGCTTAAGTAACATCTAGGCAGGCTGACAACATGCTGGCCAATTTAATTTAGAACAGTGGCATGGTTTCGTTTAAGGTTCTCTGGTTTCCTCTCACTAACAAAACAATCTGCATGTAGGTACTGTGGCTAACCAAAAGTGTCCTTAGGTGAGGAAGATTGTGTAAATGTGTGTGTGTGTGTGTGTGTGTGTGTGTGTGTGTGTGTGTGTGTGTGTGTTTGTGTATTTCTGTGTTGACTACAATGACTGGAGTTCTACTAGGGTGAATTATTCACCTTGTGCCCAGTGTTGGCTCTGGATATCCTGTTTCCTTGCCCAGAATAAATAGGCTACCAGAGATGAAAGAATGGATGGATGGATGGATGGATGGATGGATGGATGAATGGATGAATGAATGAATGAATATAAAGAAAGACTTGTGGATTAACTGAATCATTGGAATCCATCATAAGAAAACTGTATATAGAGATGCTTACTCTGTACAATCTATTTAAGTCCATTTAAAATATGAAAATGTACATTAATAAAGATAATAATGATTTAATTCAAAATTTAAATATGTATTTTTTCTGTTTTCTGATACTTTTAGAATATTTACTGACTGACACTTTTGCCTATTTTATCTGTTCATTTGGCAACGGTTTTATGAAGTTTATTTGGAAATAATCTCATTGTGCAGTTTCTATGAGGAAGTGCAACTGTTCCTAATAAACTGCCAACTGGATGAATTTCTACATTATTTCTTATATAAACTATTTATTTAAATAGGTTAATAGCAGGACAACTTATTATAGACTGACTTATAGCATAACTGGTCAACATTTTTACATTATTTGTATACTTACATGCTGCTTTGAATTAACTGAATCATCGGAATCCATCATAAGCAAACTGTATATAGTGATGCAATCAGTGTAAGTCAATTTTAAATATGAAAATGTACATTAATAAAGATAATAATGATTTAATTCAAAATTTATATATGTCTGTTTTTTCTGGCTTCTGGTACCTTTATTATTTACTGACTGACACTTTTGCCTGTTCTGTCTGTTTGTTTAAAAATGTACAGGGGTTAGACAATGAAACTGAAACACCTGTCATTTTAGTTTGGGAGGTTTCATGGCTAAATTGGACCAGCCTGGTGGCCAATCTT
>JAOVVH010000043.1:16573495-16586961 GCA_028566435.1 Scorpiodoras heckelii
TACAGTATATATAGCATTCTATTATTTATTTATTAGGAGATAATGTCATGTTTTACACAGTGGTTAAGTTCATGTCAGGAGCGGGTAGCACCTCACACTTGTCAATGGGGGTGGGGGAGAGATAATCACTAACTACAACCACAGTGAGCAAAAAGCATCTCAGAATGCACAACAAGCTGATTTATCAGGTGGACAGGCTACAACAGTAGGATACTAGGCTTCAACCCTTGCTAATGTTCTTTTAAGGGTTGATATCAATGTCAATTATTAGTAAACACAGAGGACACTGATAACTGGCATATGTGGCTGATATTCCTTTACAATAAATTTGATGTTCGCAGTATGAACATTTCGAAGAATACAACTCTTATACATAATGTCCATTAAATTAATATTATTATATTATAATATTGTATTTCACAGTTGTTTATGGGGGGAATTCAATATCTCCAATTTGCCTAACCCACATGATTTTTGGACAGTGGGAGGAAACTGGGCTCCCTAAAGGAATCCCACACAGACATGGGGAGAACATGCAAACTCCATGCAGAGGGCACCAACGCTGCTCTGCCTAGGAATCAAACCCGGGACTTGGCAGACAGGAGTGTACCCCAGCATGTTCTTCTTGCTGCTGTAGCCCATCCACTTTAAAGTTCAATGTGCTGTGCATTCCAAGATGCTTTTCTGTACACCATGGCTGAAAAGAGTGTTTATTTGAGTTACAGTAGATTTCCTGTCAACCCGAACCTGTCTGGAGTTTCTCCTCTGACCTTTCTTTTCAAGAAGGCCCACATAATTTCTACCCATATAACTGATGTTCAATGGATGGTTTATTTATTTATTAAATGCACCATGATCCAAATCATCATGGGCTCAACATCACATTTTTCACCATTCTGATGTGAATGTTACCTTAAGCTCTTGACCTGTATTCACATGATTATATGCTTTGTGCTGCCATATGATTATCTGCTTGGATAACTGTGTCAATGTGCATTAGTGCAGGCATTCCCATTAACGTGGCCAGTGTCTACTAGGATATAACATTGTATTGGGATGATTTACTTCACATTAAACCGTTGGGCAGATGCCTGTATGCTATCAGGAATGATAGTGGTTTAAGAAGAAAAAAAAAATCAAACAATCAGCTGATTTTTATGCTATATGTAGTAAATATCACTGCTGTTGGAAAATCCGACAGGTTTCAATGCAAGACTGCAACACAATCAAAAGCCAAAGTTAAAATTACACTAAAATATTATCTATTATATGGCAAACTGTCAGAAGTGACAGACCTTTTAATTATGGTATTATACTGAATATGAGTATCAAATGTAAAAGAATAATGGAAAAAGAGCTGTATGCACACAAGCCCAAGAAATGATAATGACTTCATTCTGCATTCAGATGGTCATGTGGGGATTAAAAAAAAACCCTGTAAGCTGCATGCATTGATGGAAACACTAACAAAAATACGAATGACACTGATAATCTGCAGCTACTGAAAGTTATTCCAGCTTTTACATAACTGAGAGAAAAAGGGAATCCATTTCAAAAGAGACTGCTGCTGCAAGCCAGATCATGTGATTTCAGTAAATGTTTTAATTTGATATAAATCATCTTAGGGCTAGATGGGGAAATATCTCATTTACAAATTGTGTCCTCGTTTGTTAGTGGCACGGCACCTCAATTACCCGCCAAGCAGCTTTTTATTTATTCATGTGCACAAAGTCATGTATTCATGAGGATTAAGCAGCTACTCTCACAGAGAGGGGCAGCCACAGACAGCATATTTTACCAGACAGGGAAAATATGATGCAGATTAAACTCAAAGTAGATCCAAGAGAAGCGCCTGCCTATGACTTTGTGCCTTTGTAGGTCGGTGCTTGGTCAGTTTCGCTGTAAAAGCTTCATTCTGAAAAAAAAACGTATCTCCAGAATGAAAGAAAACAAAGTTGGTGCCACTGCAATGCCTTTAAATCAAGCAGGAATCCTAACTGCTGTGAAATGATATACTAGCAATGAGCATTTTGGGACATTTATATATGATAATGTATGCGCCATCGTAATGGGTAGGTGTCAAAGCAAATATAATAAATTCCTCTGTGCAAGGTGTCCTTTGATCTCTTATATATTGCATGCAAAAAGAGTAAGGAGAAAATGAAATGACACTATAGTGGAGAATGGCGAGAATGAATTGTTTTGATAGCTATTCATGTGACTGATATTTGTAATAAAGTATGCTAACATGCTGTAAAGCACACTGGCATTTGGGGCCCACAAAAGGATTACAAAGTTTCACTGTTCTTATTAAAAAAGAAAGTAAAGGAAATTGGCAAGCCCTTAATTTACCTTAATGCCTGTGCCTCCCACGGCCACGTTATGCACTAGACACATTTATCAGGATCCAGTAGCACCGTTATGACAAGCCTTATCAAATTATCAGAGAGCAGAGTGGCTGCAGGCAAGGAGCTGGAAACACCAAGTCCACTGAGGAATGCAATTTGCTTAGATCTAGCGTAGCAAATGCTCGCAACCACATCGCTGGGGCTGATGGAGCACGCACAGAGAGAGAGAGAGAGAGAGAGAGAGAGAGAGAGAGAGAGAGAGAGAGAGAGAGAGAGAGAGAGCGGGCGGTGCATCCTGATTTGCTGTCTGTAGGGACAGATGTCCGTGTGTCTCTCTGACTGGTGAGGTGGACGTCCCTGCGAGCCATGGCAGATGCTCTCAAAGGTAAAACAGATGGGCCTGACTTTGGGCCAGTGCAGCTATAGGCATTTACGCAGCGAAATAATGGGGATAATCATTCTGCAAAGCAAAAGCAATAGGGACATCTCACACTCTCAATCCCACATGGCTCATGAAGTGACAAGGGATGTAAAAGATTGGGGCCTGGTGCAGAGAATGATTATCTCTGTCTTCTGTGACGCTGAGTAGACCGACACATTTGGGTTCTCTGCTCTGCTGCACTTTACTTTTTTGACAGAGGGGGAAAACAGGTGCGCGGGGATCAGTAGCACATCACAATATGCAATCCAGCAACAGCACACAGGAGTGTTTACTCTTACTGTGAAGAAATGGAGTGTAAAATGCCTAATTAGATACACCTTGTACAACATATTTGCTGAGAATTAA
The DNA here is from genome assembly GCA_028566435.1 of Scorpiodoras heckelii. Taxonomy (NCBI): domain Eukaryota; kingdom Metazoa; phylum Chordata; class Actinopteri; order Siluriformes; family Doradidae; genus Scorpiodoras; species Scorpiodoras heckelii. Next base: position 16,576,631 of record JAOVVH010000043.1, read on the forward strand.
GTATGTACAATACCTTGGGCATAATGAAATGGCTAATCCTAAACCTAATGGAATAATTAGCCATGGGACAGGCTGATCAAAATAAACAAACGTGTGCTTTGATTCATTGCAAGAAAAGAAATAAATATAGCTATATTCTCTTTCCTTAAAAAAAAAGAAAGAAAAAAATGGTCTCAGTTGTGCCATGTTTACTTTCTTTCAAGTCCACTCATTAATAACTTATGCGATGATTGCACAGCAATATTCAAAGAGGTGTCGGCGATACAGAGGGAGAACATTCCTGGAAGAGAAGGGCCATGGTGAATAAACAGTTCATAGCAATGCTCTGTACGTTGCTATTGGAGACAGTGTCACTTCAGAGAAACACATAATTAACTGGAACTTCAGCAAGAGGAGGTGGAGGAGAGATCTATGGGCTGAAGCGCATCAAGGCGCCTCGAGCACATCATTAGGATGCAAATCTGCCATTTGAAGGACAAAATGCTCATCCAGCAGTACAATAGGCCTCCTCATGTTTACACAGTTGTGGTGTAATATCTGTGCCATGCAGCAAAAGAAGCAGTCCTGTGCCAGGTGTCTTACTAGCATGCTTTTTCCTGTACGGACCAGCGATTTCTTATACTGACAGCAGACCTGATCATCAATTATTATAGCTCACTGGGTCTAATAGGCATTTCCCCCCTGCTGTCAGACTTGCCTCTCTGGCTGGTGGCAAGAAAGAGCAAGCTCTAGGGCATGATGCACCTGTAACCTTGCCACAAGACAGCATCTGCCTCTCATGAGTTAAGCCAACTGCACACGTTAGGGTACGCTGTGACAGCTAACTAGCAAACTCCATGTAAATAGACTATGATTAGAAACATTTTTATACATGGATCTTAATGAAGTACTATGTTAAGCATAATGTCAGATCCTGCCTAATTAAAACATTTACTCAGTATTATTACTGCCAGTAAAGATGTGTATGCAGTGTTTTAAAGAGTGTTTGACAGATGTGAGACAGCTGAGAGCCTAGAGAGTTATGCTCGACTAGAATGAGGGAAAATCAATGCAGCCAAGCAGGTGTGTTGAGTTAGTGGGGCAAAAGGGAACAAATGGCCAGGCCGGGTGGCCGATGGCATTTCTCGTTGGTGGTCTGCCCCACTTCAGCCTGGAGGTCATGCAGATGTTCAGCAGTGGCCAACTTGACCATGGCAAATGTGATGAATGCACTGCTTCATCTATTCACCCGCACTGCTTGCCAGGTCCCTGTGTTCACCGTCAAGCCCTCAAAAGCTCCCTGTCATACTAAGTTAGAGCAAACATTTCCTGCAAGGGCAAGCATAATCTGTCCTCACTATGTCCCAACTGAAATATCTGGAATCCTTTTTTTCCTTCACTCAGCAAACCTCCCCTGTTCCCCATACTCTTCATCCGTCTGCATTAGCCAGCCCCTTGAGCTCTTTCTGAACTCATCCATTTGTCTGAGAATGCAAATTTATCAACAAATCACAGCGCACATCGATCAGCAGGACTACGGGGTGCCACCAAGTAATCCAGCTCTTGAATGCACACGCACACGCTAACATTAAATCCCACTGACCTGTCCACAAATACAAAAGCTTGAAGAAACTTTTCCCTGTTTCAATATTAGAATTTGTGGAGCATTCATGCTGTTTTCTTCAGCCGACTGAGAAAAATATACGAAATACAGATATTCTATACATCATTTTGTTGTCTTGACTTCCTCTATATCTTTAACTTTGTAATAATATTCTCATAACAGGATTTCTCATGGCAGAAATCCTCCCTAAATTGGTGGCAGCGTATGTTTGGAGTGATAGCTGTTAACAGGATGTAAGCACTACAGAGGCCAACAGTGTTATTTTTGGTCATTCCCCTTCAAAATTCTCTTTTCAGCCTCCAGGGAACATATTGCTGCTCAGTTATTTTGATCAATAAAGTCTGGTCTGCCCAGATCCGTCGTTATCCTTGATGCTGCCTGAATGTGAAAAATGAAAGCTGGACAATCTTTTAATCAGTTCACCATGGAATATGGCAGAGCAGACGGCACACATCTTGTGTCAGCTTTAGATTCCAATCAGAAGGTGTTCATATATAGATATAATTTCTTAGAGGTTATTGACCTTTAAACAAATCTGTGGGCCCTCAACCTGCAAGTCATGAAACAAGGCTTTGATTAAGACAGATTTGGAAAGAAGGATGGTAGCACACAGCACTGAGTGTCTATGGACTACACACTGGCTAGTAAGTATTTTGCACAAACTCATATACGCTTGTCTGAAAAGTTTAGAATAGTTTAGTGAGTACTTTATACAGAGATTATACAGAGTTTTTAATTAGATTTCAAAAAAATCCTAGAGACACATTCATAATCAGTCACCATTCATAGACTCAAACCATATTGGACTACTTTTACATAGGGAGGTGGGGTATTTTAATTATTACCTAAGCAGCTCTGGGATTTTAACCCTGTGCAAATCTGTTATACCACTCATTTTTTCAAGGACTGTTTGCCCAGGTGTCTGGAAAGACTACACTGCATTTCCACTTCTATAGAATGATCAGTAAAAATAACCCCAGGTAATATATAATCCGATCCAAATCGACATATTGGTAAAGATTGCATTATATCCTGTGGGAAACGAGGTTTCACACTTTTTCTTCTGTATGAAGACACTCCAGGAAGCGCACTTGTCTATCGCCTCTCGCCAAAACCAAAACAAACACAGTACTGGCCAAGTTTATAATAGAACTGAATAATAAAATTTAGTCAGCGTTTAAAAGAACATGGCAGAGAACTAACATTTTTTCTGGGTTTTGGGTAAATTACTGAGTTTGTTCCACAGGTAAAGCTTCGATCCATGGTCATGTGACCTACTAATGAACTTGCATGGAAACAAGCCTTTCAATACGAATACATGGGTTTTTCAACAAGCATACAAATGGATCTTTTTGTTTGCTTGTTTTTTGACAAGTAATTTAAATGACAGCCATCCATATGACCATCATGACTGAGACAGGGACTCAAGTTGAGCTTGCGGCACACATACGGTGATTTGAGACTCGTTCTTAAAAGACTCGAGACTCAACTTGGACTCAAAATTTGGGACTCGTGAAAAATTGGTATTAATTAATTAATTTATTTATTTTTTGGCACATTAACATTAAGGAAATATCTAGCAAGCTAAATGTCATTCCTTCCCTTATTATCATGCATAACTTTACACCTGTGCTCAGCCACAGATGGCACAACCATGAGAGACTTGCCTTGGAAAAATGACTTGTGAGCATCAATGCATCACAAAGACACTCCCTTCTCTCTGATTTTTACAAAAATCAATTATCCTGTGCAATTTGATCATGATTAGTACTGACATTTTCTAGCAAAATTGCTTCACAGACATCTGTTCAGTAATCGTATGCCATCCAAATAGTACTTTTAAAACAGCACAGTACTAATATTGAAACAACATGATTCAAAAAGTTCTTTCAGGCAAAAAAAAAAAAAGCTAATCATCACTCTGAAAGTGACAGCAAGTGTTTCCTCTCACAAGTGCATATTAGCATTACATTTCTCAATGTAAACACTGAGCAATAGTCAGTCTGTAGGATTTCAATAATTCAACAGATTTCTAGCATTCAGTAAATGTCTGTGGGTAAGCCACGCCCCCTAGAACTCTGCTATGCCAAAAAAGTGGCGCAACACTATTGATGCTCATGTTCTAAGCAGCCATTTACAGACAGAGTGCAAATCTTATGTGAAATTTATTAGATAATACTCCCACAAAGGGAACCTGAACTGTGGCATGCCCCCACACCATGTGGGCAGTGTTTGTGCCCTGTATGCCACTGACCTTTAATGCCTACTAGTGCTGGACAAAAAAGGAGGAAGAAGTAAGCCACCATTTCTGCTTGATGTCAGATCACAGAATTTTCTGGCCATAATTTGTGGGTAATCACACATGCATTAAGTGCAGATGGTCGAGCTTTTTGCTGTGTTGGGGTGGTTTAAAAAGCTACCGCTGTCCAAAATGACAGTGGATCTGAAATGGGTGTTTTTCTGCCTGCAATTGGGAAGGCAAAGCAATTTTACCCTCATCTGGTGGAGCCATGGTTTTAAGCTGTCTAAACCAAATTACTCAGAAAACCAACAGTTGACCTAATTCCCAAACAGAACGAAAATCTTTACTGAATCTGTCAATGAGAAAAGAAAACACAATGCAGACTCCATGGCAACCTTTTAGGTAAGAATACCTACATAAAGAGTGGCATAATGATATTATGTTTGCCATAATACATGGCAGGTATCTTCAGTTCATGACATGGTACCACAGGCATATCTCTGTTTTGCGATTGACATTATAGCACAGTCAGTGATGATGTATGATGGGCTGTCACAGGTTGACAATCATCAACTTTTTTAAGCTGACCAAAGCACTATGCCTGGAGATGGAATAGCAGGTACAATCATAAGCATTAGGCAGTTAACAGTTGACATAACTGCATGACATGTCATATGACATGTCTTCGTTTTCTACCACTTAGCTATATACACTTACTGGTACGCAGACAGACACACTGAATGCTGAGTAAAATCTCTGAACTGTGTGATCAGGGCAAGGACATGTGGAAGGAATAAAACAAGATTGTGCTATTACTGAAAAAAAAACCAATACCGATGTGGTGTAATGATGTTACCAATCTAAAGTTGATTATGTTTTCCTGTTAACTCACCCAGAAACTCACTCACTCAGTCATTTACTCACTCAGTCATTTACTCACTCACTCTGTCACTCATTTACTCACTCACTTAGTCAGTCACTCACTCACGCACTCGCTCACTCACTCATTCATTTACTCACTCACTCATTTACTCACTCACGCACACTCATTTACTCACTCACTCACTCACTCAATCACTCACTGTCACTTACTCATTTACTCACTCACTCAGTCACACAGAAACTCACACACTGACTGATTCACTCACTCATTTACTCACTCACTCACTGACTCACTCACATTCAGCACTTGGAAATTCTCCACAAGGGGGTGCTGTTGTGCTTCGCATCCAATAACACTACGTGTCCTTGTTTAATGATTAAAAAAAAATTTTACTGAAAAATGAATGTTAAAAACATTGCACATTTATCCAATTATAGTTAAGTTTTAAGCTGTGGAATTTCCATGACACAAGTTAGTTCATGTTATCACTTACATTATCACAGCTACAAACTGTTGTTCCCTCACTAACTTGTCCTGAAGACTTTCACAGGGTGAAAAACTTACTGGCTCTTACAATGCACTGGCACAGGAAACTCCCTACATAACTGTTAAATAACCTTCTTCTTACAGAAAGCATCAGCATGTCAGTGATTACAAGTACTTGTAAAATAACAGCAGATGTTTAATCAATTTATTTGTAGCCCTAGGATACCTGGAGCACCTGCCATACAAGTCCGTTTGAATAAGTTGTTACTATTTATTAAAAAAAAAAAAAACTATTAGAATCAGCGCATTAACAGACACCTTTTGGGCGGCATGGTGGCACAGTGTGTAATGCTGCTATCTCACAGCAAAAAGGTCCCAGGTTCCGCTCCTGGGCAGTGCGGTCTGGACCCCTCTGTGTAGAGCCTGCATGCTCTCCCTGTGTCTGTGTGGATTTCCTCCCACGGCCCAAAAACATGTACGTTAGGTGAACTGGAGATACTAAATTCTTCCACTGACGAGTGTGAAACCTAATCTAGTGTAAAAATTTAACTTAGTGTGAAATCTACTAACCACTCCTGTCATGAATGCAACTACTGTATGTAAAACATGACGTTATACTCCTAATAAATAAAGAGAAAATATTTGAATTACACCTGACACTACTGTCAGAGCTGCTTCTGGAGCAAATTAACCAACCCCTTCTGACCAATCAGGTTTGAGAATTCAATAGTGATATAGTATCATAAAAATAATGACATTGATTTTATTATGCATACACATTGTTCTGCTAAGGAATACCATAAATGACAAATCAGAATGATAATAATATGGATTACATTTTTTTTTTTACATTATCCACAACCCCTGCAAGTTCTTTTTGTCTCTCAACACTTGTAACTATTCGGTCAATCTTTGATCAGTAAAGTACCAGAGTTGAGTTTGAAACCTGACCTATCCTGATCCGCCTTTTGCAAATCAGGAAGAAAGCATCTTTCATACCAAATGGGAGGAAAGAATCAGCAATAAGACAGGAGAAATGCAGGAGAGTTAAGAAGGTTTAATTTCCTACAAGACGATATACTTTGAACAAACCCGAAGCTGAACAAAGACACCTGCAATATGATTCTGTTCATCAGGCAAATCAAGGGCGTGAAAAATCGCTGTTTATCCAACACATAAACCCTGCATTTAAATGCTCTTTTAATGAGCTGTACACATTCCTTTGGCAATGATGCATGAATTCTGTCACTGAAACCATGCCAGTTGGAAGGAGGTATATCAAATTGGCCCTTTGTTAATGAAGCCTTGTAAACAGAAGAGGCTTTGGTAGCATGTCTGAAAGATGTCCATATTAGGGGTTGTAATTTAAACAAAGTAGTGCCATGCATATGAGAGTGGGTTGATTTTAAAGCTGAGCATTCTTTCCCCCCATATCCTTTAAATAGAAAGGGCTGCAAGTGTAAAACTCCTAGGAGAATACATGGCTGTTCACTAGTCTGCTTTTATCATGATTCAGATTTAGACTGCTTGAGGACAGGCTCCTCACGAATTCTAAGCATTTACAGCCAGGTGATTATGATTTTCTGAATTTCAGTTGTTGTCAGAAAAAAGAGGTATATCAGCATGATGGGCAGTTAGCGGATGCTCACATGCTCAGCCTCTGAAGTTCCCTCACAGAATTCACAACACTGTCCAGAGAGGTAATCTAATGTGGCAGCTATCGATTGCCTTCTTACTCAGACGGATGACTTTGTGCAAATGTTAACGAGTTGAAAATGGCTGTTTAACTTGTAAAAGTCCCCCTTAGTTTACAGGATTTAGGGTAGGACCCGTCTGACTCAGAACAGCATAAAGTAAAGACAGCAACTTTCCCAGGTGGCGCGTGGAAGACGACAGAAGCATTTGTATATTGATTTTGTGTATTTCAATTTTATACAACAGTTAGTTCTGACCCACTAATCTGATCGATTCCAAGAGTGCTTATATTATTATTATTTACTATAACCACACTGGGACATTTCACTGTGTGTTTTATCCCCTCTCATCTGTGTTTGCCACCTATAACGCCACATCTTAGTTCGAAACTATTACTGTAGGTGAGTTAGTGACGTCTTCAGCAGACATGGCAAAGGATACTTTTCAGAAATATAACTTCCTTTGATTTGCCTTTGAAAACATATTCATAATTACGGGTTACAGGAAAAAAAAGATGAAAACTAAATATAATTCTCCAAAATTCATATCATCGAGAAATATAGATTTGGCATAAATTAGACTAAAAGTCAAGCTTTGTGGATTTCCAGAGAATAACAGACTCGTTCATAGAAGTGAAAAAAAAAACGTTTATGTTCTATTCACTTATCTATGTTAAACACGCCACTTTTGGCCAGTGTGAGTATTTAGGTAACATTATATTTTATACTGTAATATACTAACTTACTAGCAATCCTTAGTAGCCAAGTTCCAATGCTCGCTGCACAATAAAGAATTGAGCTATTTCAGTAGAACATAGAAAGTAGGAAAAATACAGGACATGCACTTAGCTTATTAAGGCTTTACACATTATTTTGCATTGTGACTCTGCTTAACTCCACATCTCTTCACTTCACTGCATCTTCACTGCACTTCACTGAAAGCATCTACTTTTCCTTGGGAACTCTGGATGCTTCACCTGTGACCTAATTTCAATAAAATCTGGGTCATAATTTATTTAGATGGTCTGCCTACAGAGGGTTTACAAAGTGTTTGTTTGTTTGTTGAACACATAGCTAACGTCTGTATACTACCACAGGTTGCTGTAGAAATGTTACAAATGCTCTGTAAGCTGTCTGTGGGAGGACTAAATAAATAAAGTGTTTTTGTTATAAATGAAGAAAATTTTTGTTGTTGAGATTTAACGTTTTGAGATATGTATTTAGGGTTCTGATTTTTTCACCACTCTAACCTGTAATTGCAGATTGCATGTTTTGAAGTAAAACCTTCACAACAGAAAAAAAGTATATATTAGATGAAATTCATATTCAAATACTTTTGGCAGCTTCCAAGCTCTATACCCAGGAGTCTCTGCACTGGTGAAATGCACATCTTCCTATTCAAGTCAGTAAATAACATAGTTAAAGACCTGCTCTCTTACATTAACACTAAAATATACCTCATTAAAGAAACAAGCACTTGCAACATATTTAAAAGCCTACTTGAATTTATTTTCAGTGATGTTACTGAGTATGAGTGTTCTCTATTTCCGTATTATTCTCTTACAGCAAAAGCAGCGTAATGAATGCAGGGCCTTTTAAGGACCATCTCGAGATTGACTTCATACGTATTAACAGGTGTTCGTGTAGATCTCATACTGAATTATCTCCATGATCTACACATTTCTTTTCTCATTTCCCTTGTTCATGATGTTCATTATGTACTCCGTTCCCTAGGGACACTTAATGCACCATGCAAGAGCTGTCTTACATGACACTCCCCAGTCTCTTCTGAGGAAATTTCAGAGCTTTGACTCGCCTCGCCAAATCAATAGCCTGTCTCCTCAAGATGACTATCAATGGCATTTGATCCAGACGAAACACAGGTGTCCCTCCAGATCACCTCGGAAGCACGAGCGCTTCCCTAAAACCCCAGCTGCTATGATAGATATACAGATGAATCCATTTAAATCCCATCTGGCACAGCCAGAGACCTGAAAGAGTCAAAAGATGAAGGAATAAAAGGCTTGAAATCAGCAAAAGGAAGAGACTGACACAGTATGTGGGTTAATACTGTTGGTGCATCATTTAGGACCAGTGCAGCAGCTGGGGGAAAATTCTGCATGCCTGTAGCACAAAGACATTTGGGGAGATTCTGTAAAGAAAGAAAAGCAAATTACCAAATGAGATGAGGTGTAAATCTTTGTGAAATATTCACAGCACCCGAGAGAAATAAATAGATATATATTTGCATGACTGTATTGCCCATAATACATTTTTATATTGCCATTTATGGTTTGAGATGGCTCCACAGAATATTTAAACTATGCTACAGGTTGGTGGGTGACATATTAGGGCTATAAAGCCTTTAATTGTGAACATCTGGGGCAGCAAAATGACAGCAAAATGAAAGATTACAGTTTAAGGATTAGAACTGCTGCTAGTAGTCATGAAATAAGACAACACAATGACCAGTATAATTGACCAAGCAAATGTAACGAACGCACTGCAACTGCCAATTCTGTCCTTGTAAAGAGCGACTGCTCCCATGACGTTCACAGCACTCCATCGCTAATTAGTATTGTCTTTGTTTTGGACATATTTCAACTCATGAAATGCCATCATTCGGTGTCAAAATGTTTCCAGAGAGAAATTTGGTGAGTAATAGAGATTTACACAGCTCAGTGTAATTAAGCACTACATTCATTAATGCTAATTGCATAAAAAATAGGCCGGAATTAATGAAAGTGTGTTTCACTGAGTGCTCAGAGTGCCATCACGTTTCTTCTGTGTGGGCAGGGCACCTTAGATGTCCTGCTTTATTATCAGTACTAGTCCAGTAACTGCCTCAATCACCACAAAACAACACAAAATGTGTGTTTATGGGTGTGAGAAACTGAGCGAGAGAGAGAGAGAGAGAGAGAGAGAGAGAGAGAGAGAGAGAGAGAAAGTTCATTTAGGTCAAACCACATTTGTGTACATTATTCACTGCAACAACCTATTACAAGAACAAATACGCTTAGGGAAATGCAGAATAAGACTCATTCTGTAACCTTATTACTCGTAAAAAATGTTAAAAATGGGTATTATTTTGTTTAAAGAGTTGCCTGAATTATATATTTGTTTTAATTTATGTATTATAAGATTGAAATCTTTGAAATACAAAACATGAGATGAAGCTTGAACCATGTTGTTTTTTAATAAATAAAATATTGTTAACATTTGCAAATTGGTGTGGTATAACAGGAATAATTTTTCTTCAGTATTGCACTTTTACTTGTTTTCATAATATAATAAAGTTTTTTTTTTCCCAGAATATAATCAGGGTATGAAGAGGACTGCTTTGGCTGTTCCAACAGATAATAGTGAGGATGACTTAGACCATAGTAGCAATAATTCCAGGAAGTGAGAAAAAAAACCCTACTA
>JAOVVH010000043.1:16808784-16822798 GCA_028566435.1 Scorpiodoras heckelii
GTGTGTGTGTGTGTGTGTGTGTGTGTGTGTGTGTGTGTGTGTGTGTGTGTGTGTGTGTGTGTGTGTGTGGTGAAAGACTGCTTTTTGTATGCATGTGTTGGGGATTTTTCAGGAAGAGCCCATGAAAATTCATGCATGAGCTATTGGTTAAATGATAAACATGTTCTTCCTGTCTGCTGATTGACTCAAATGCAGAGTTAATGACTTCCCGGTCACTCAAGAGTTCAAATATTCTCATGACCGTCTAATCAATTTCAAGTAATGCACCTTTGATTTGCATGAACTACCGCTGCAGGAGTTCAATGAAACCTGCCAAGTTCGCTGTAATCAAGAATATGACCAAAACCAAGCATGACCATAAGCACATGGCCATTTTAAGAAAAGGCGAGGCATAAATAAAGATGAGTTGAACTGGTTCTATAATATACTGCAAATGAAGTGTATGAAAATGTAGGCACGCACACCCCTCTGGCAAACATCTTTTTTGGGGGTCTGCTTCTGATTATCACATTCATCTCGATGTCTGCGGGTGTCTGGGGAGGCTATCCAGGGAAGTTTACTACCTGGCAACAACCTCTCATGGGACTTTCCACACCTGCTGGGCCCCAGATGTGCTCCCTCATGTTTTTCAGGGCTCTGCTCTGTGCAAAACTCCCACAAGCCTTCACCATTACTGCCGAGAGAGAGGTAGAGGAGCTTTTGCCATGCGTTGGGCACATTCCACTAGAGGAATGAACCAACTTACTCGAAAGAGAGGTGATTTGCATTATAATTCAATAGTAAATGCTTTACCTTAGAGTAAGCTGTCACTGAGAGTCCATGAGATTCCACTGTGGCCCCAATATAAATGCATATTTACTCCTTACATTCTTTCTGTTTCTTCCTAAAAATCTATATAAATTCATGCCATGGATATTGAAAACACATGAAACCATTAAGGTTTGAAAAAGAATTCATCCAAGGCATCCTCAACTAAAAATATGATTTGCATTAACTAACCACAGTATAAATCTTGTTTGTAATACAGTCATTTTCTCATTACTTGTGTAGAAACATGATTCAGCGAGTGCTATTTGTAAGCTTAGTTTGTAATTATTAACAGGTAAAGCATGCATTTGCATGTGCAGGTGAATGGTGCTTACTGAAACTCAGCAAACAGGTCCAAAACAAAATCCAATAATAACATAAAAAAACAAGCTAAGGTTGGGTGATGAGCAAAACACCATAAACAGGGCTAGACTATGAGCAAAACAGGAAAACAGAAACAGAAATCAAAACCAGAAAGACTGTGACTAGATCCAAGGCTTGGTAAAGACAGGTATATAAACACTAAGCACATACTGTATTTTGCAATGAGACAAAGAAACATGAGTGTTTAAGTACACAAACTAAGCAAAGGGGCAAATTCAGAACAGGTAGCAATAATCATGACACACTAAAGAGACAACCAATGACAGGGCATGGGAGAAAACAAGGCAATTATAACCAAAACAAAGAAGCACATGGCAACATAAACATAGGAAAATATGGAAATACTGTAGGTGATGTAGCCCTGTGGGCTGTAGTGCGCATTGAGAGCTGCAGCATGCAGTGCTCAGCACAAAAGGGAAATATATTACAGAACCCCCACCCCCAAAGACACAGCTCCCAAAACACCTTTAATACACAAATGGGTGGTCCTGATCCACTGGGTAAGATGTCCACATGATTCCCTGGTTTCTGAGTCAGGCACCATCCAAAATACCCACACTTCCCAGAGGCGCAGGCATATGTCAGAGTGGCAGGGTGCAGGTGAGTGACAACGTCCTTGCTGGGGTCTGATGGCAAAGTGACCATGTCCTTTATGGAATCTGGTGAAGGAACAATGTTTTCACTGGTGCAATGTTTAGTGGAGCAAGGAGGCAGTGTGAAATCTTCATGGGTGGAAGATTGATATTCTCAGTAGAGCAAGGTGGCAGAATGACATCCTCATCAAGGTCTGGTGTGACAACATCCTCGCCAAAGTCTGGTGGCAACATGATAATATCCTTGCTGAAGTCTGGTGGTGGTGTGACAACGTCTTTGCCAAAGTCTTGTGCGAGTATGATGACGTCCTTGCTGAAGTCTGGTGGCTGCAATGTTCTCAGTGGGCTCAGGCATGCGCTTTGTGTGAGAAGCCACCATTTCGGCCTCAGGACGATAGCTTGCCATGGGAAGCCGTCTCATTGGCCCCCAGTATGAGCTTGGCTTGGGAGGCTGACTTGTTAGTCTCAGGAGAGACTTTTCCATAGAGACTCCCAGGTCAGCCTTGGGCATTAGCTTGGTTTGGGCATCCTGCCCATCAGCCTCCATCTGGTGCATGGCTTGTGAGGTTGTCCTGTCAGCCTTACAAGTCTTTGGGTGAGGCCACCATGTTGGCCTCTGGCATTGGCTGGACTGGTGAGGCTGTCACTTCAAGCTCTTAGGACTCTTTCCCCTATCTTGAGATTCAGAATCAGATCAAATCGAACCGGCGTGGTGATCTGGGCATTGTGCTACTCCTGAAAGTGAAAGTGAAGTGACACATTTTTGTCACTGTGCTTGCACACAGCGAAATTGAACCTCCGCATCTAACCCATCCGTGCAGTGAGACACACCAGTGAAGACACACTAGGGGGCAGTAAACACACGTGCCCGGAGCAGTGGGCAGCCCTTGCCAGCGCCCAGGGAGCCATCAGGGGTTAGGTGTCTTGCTCAAGGACACTTCAGCCGAGTCCTGTCGGCCACGGGAATCGAACCCAGGATCACGGGGCAGACACCCTAACCACAAGACCATGACTGCTCCGTGTTCTCCTGCTGCACCCATGTGTCGGTAACACATGGTATAAAATAAAATGTGCCTATTATTAGACAGTAGAACTAACTGCAGTCTTTTAGTGGAAGATTTAACACTGCACTTTCACTGCTTTATTCTGGTCAGGGTGTGGACTGGGAATATACTCTAGAGGGGATGCCAGTCAATCACAGGGTAAAAGACTAGAACAAGTGCAAAGTTTATGTTAATTATTTTTAATGGTTTTTATTATTATGACGTTGTAACAGTGAAGAAGCAGAGAGGGCAATAACACAATCCAAATATGTAAAATGTTAAAATAGGCTGGTTATAATTGTTGTTTATAATTGGTTAGAAATGGTTATAAACAACAAATCGAAAAAGTAATCAAAAGAAAAAAATAATAAAACAAATCAGAATGTAAAGAGTATAAACAAAAACACAAAGCATAAATAAGGGAAGTGGAGAAATCACATATTAAGCACGCCTTGAGTAAATCTGATTATATTGACTGGGCATTCCTCAAAGTCGGCAAGACTCCCAAACAGCTAATCAAAGGGAGGAGAAAGACATCCCCCCTGTCTAAGCATAAACCAGTGGTGAGTCTGTATGTGTACAGGTGTGTTGGAAGGGTTGAGATATATATTTTCTGAACATTGAGTCTTGCTTGCTTTCAAACCCCAACAAACGCTGTGCCAAAAACTGGTCCAGCCCAAGGTTGAGTGCAATATAGTATATGCCGTTAGGTGCCGGGAGAATTTCTGTGAATCGTATATTGGAGGAAACCAAACAGCAACTGGTGAAACAAATGGCATAACACAGAAGAGCTACTTTGTCAGGCCAGGCCTGCATGGCCAATGGCCACTCTTTAATGGATTAAGATGTGCATATCTTTGATAGGGTGGAATGCTGGTCTGAACAGTGTGTTAAAGAGGCCATCTATGTGAATAGGGAATGGCCATCCTTGAAATGATGAGAGGGCCTAAATGAGTATATCTTTCATGATCTTACAATTCTGTGATTGCAGCTATTCCTCGGTCCTCTGTGAGTAATACAAGTGTCCAGTGTAATTACTGGTCATGGCAATTTGCACATGAAACTGATCGCCAAGTTCATTGTTATGCACCTGTGCTGGTTTTGGTCCTTAAGAAACTGTACTGTTTATAAGGTTGGGGATAATTTCAGTCACCTGAGACTGACAACATCATTTGGATAAGTGATGAAACATTTCTCCCTCTAATATTTATATTTAGATGAACTAATCCAACCTTTTTTGAGACTGTATACCATGGGGTGGGGGGTGGGGAAGGTGGGGCATTACAATTTGCATTTTCTTGCATATGCAGAGATCCCTTCATTACAGTATTACTGTCTATTTAAAATCAAAATTCAGAATAAAATGAGTTCTGAATTTGTTGCACCACAGAGAAAAATGTGTTATTAACTCTCCAACCAAATTTGAATGATTAAAAATCACCAAGTATATAATATTAAGTTTAAAAATTGTGAAGAAATCAGCAGCATTCTCTGCTCTGAAACACTGAGGACATATGCACTGAAAACGGTGAAACGGCCAAGACCCGGGAGGGACATAGTCAATTCGGCCACATTCACCAATAACTATGGATTATCCAATAAAAATATCAATCTAAAATTAATTTATTAATAATACATCTTGATCCAAATTACTCTTAGGAAATTTAAATAAGGAAGACTGGGCTGTTTTGCAAAACAGACATCCAGGGAAGATCCAGGGAACCACCCAAAAAATTAGAAAAAAAAGTTTCAACTCCCACTCCAACATCCAGTACTTTTTACATGTGTTCCGCAATCATTTATTTTCTAATGTATAATGAGCTTAGAAACAAATCATGGAATGAATTTTACAATGAGAGTGAAGATTTCAATTTTTGTTCATTAACAGTCCCATATGCCCTTAAAACCCTATTCTTTAATTTTCCAAAGATTTTTCATTATAATTATTTTGCATTTCACAGCTTGGCTGTGCAAACTAGACCTCATCTTGATGCCCAGCAGCAATTGCACTTAAGAGAAAGCAAACACCAACATATTCCTTCTCAAATATGTAGAAAATCCACCACTCCATTTTCCATACATTATTCAACATCTGTAGGTAGAGTAGATAGAAAAGAGTAGCAAAGAAAGTGCAGATCAGTGCTTCACCATCTCTTGTGGGTTGTTTATTTACTTACTGATTTATTTTATTTGTGTTGAACCTAACAATTTTATGATTGAAATAAGACCATGCCGATACATAGGATGCTTCAAGCATCTGTTGAAGTCAAAAATGTACTTTATGGTGAATCTCTCATGGTTGCACATCAATTTTCTGACCTTAACAAGTAATCACTGGATTTAAAACAGATGGCTTCATATGCCACACTCTCGCTCCCTCTTGTTTTCAAAAGGGACCATTTAACACAGAAATTGTGAGAAATTTAACAGAAATTGTGAGGCATTTTAAATTTTTTAATTTGATATTATACTACATACAAAACAGAGACAGGTGCAGATAGCTAGCAATTCAAGGTGAAACATCTTCTGAGCAGAATTTAGCACAAACAAGGTGGTGTATCGATAATGATCAGTGGAACTGAAGAGCTTCCTGAATCCCTGTGCTGTAGAGCTCAGACAGGATTCAGAGTGCTGGTGAGTGACCTTATGTTAGATCTCTAGAGCTTAAAGTGACATGCTGGGGAAGCAAGCAAGACCTGTCATTTGCCACAGAAGATGCCTGCAGCGACCCAGAGGCTCTTCTTGTGTAACACACACATTTTGCCCAGAGGCCATTTCCTTTTTCTCATATCATCTCATTTTATCTATTCCATGATCTGAAATCTAATGCTATCATATGCACCCTAGTCGCATTTCCCTATTGTGTTGACTCAACCTTCCTACTGTTATGAGAAATCTCCGTTTGGTAAATCAGCTAAGTTCGGAACCCATATACTAGAATGATGTTGGTATGATATACTGTATGTGTGTGTATATATACCTCATTTAACAACATTGTAAAATATGAGGGCATGTACTAACAATGCTAAAAGTTGCACTGTAAACAATTGCTGTCATTTGTACAGTAAATATTTACATCCTGTATACAAATTTTACTGCATATTACAATAATTTGCTATGATTCATGGGTGCTGCTGTCCAGTCTTAACAGTTTGCAGAATATTGCAGAATATACAGCAAGTTCATGAATGTGAAAGGACCTCTGGGATGTCTAAGAGACATTCTGGTAAATGAAATGTGCTTTTATTTCTAGGGTTTTACTTTATCTTGCGGGGAGGCACAGCGGCTCGGTGGGCAGCACTCTTGCCACACAGTAACAAGGTTGTAGGTTTCGGTCCCAAGTGGAGCAGTCTGGGTCCTCTCATTGTGGCATCTGCATGTCCTCCCCATGTCCGTGTGGGTTTACTTAAGGCACCCCGGGTTCCTCCCAGTCCAAAGACATGCAAGTTATGTGAATTGGCGAAGCAAAATTGCCCATGACTATGCTTGAAATTGAACTTGTACTCATGAAACATGTTAATCAATGCAACCTTATTCCTGTCATGAATAGCCATAGATGCTGATGTGATGTTAAATAAACCAATAAACCAAACTTTAGCTCAGGCATTGTGAGCTGGGAGCATTTTCTCTCTATTTCAAATTTGAATTGTGTCTGCACAGCAGCACTTAACTTCTCTGAGCTAGCTAGCTAAGTAAGCTAACTGGCTATAACAGGACACTTTTGAATGGTTTGTCTGTATATATTCTGCTTTTACTTTGCCTCAGGCATCACAATCTTCCATGAGCTTGCTCTCTCCATGACATCTTCTGTTGTTCTGCAGATTTTCCTAGCTAAGTAAGCTAACCAGCACACATTATACATTTTGGCCACATTGTGTGATTAACACTAGCTAAATAGATGATTTGATGTGTTTGTTGAGTGTCTTGGTGTCTTATTGATTCAGGTGGTAATGTTTCTACTTTGTATTGCAAACATTTGGCATTTAAGTACAGAACAACAAATAAAAAAATAAACTATAATAGTTATACATGTTTGTGTTTAATGTAGCCTGCTAATGTTACCTTATGTCAGTTTTTTTTCTTTTTACGCTTATTGTGGCTTGCATGCATGCATGCATGTACCTTTGCTATAGGTAAATCGCCATTTAGTTGGTCCATTTTTCTCTCCTGTCTCTGCAAGAGAAATGAAAGCAGTAATGAATGCAGTATAATCTTACTTTCTGCTCAACATATGGAATTGAACAGAAGTGCTCCTAATTCCGAATTTATATGTGGTGTGCCTGATTACCCATATGTTTTCAAGAAGTTTACTGCATTAAAATCTCACATATACAGAGATCACAGGATTCATAACAAGTATGCTAGGGATGAGCAAAGTCAGATTTGGCATACAACATTGAAATGCCAAGTAGACTTGAAGTCCAGTGTGGAAATTTAACAAAACTTTTGTCTCATTTGAAGAATCATATCCAGTCAGGTTTGGAAATTTCATGTCCATTTTTTTTTTCATGAAAGATCATGATAGAGGAAGATAGAGGAAGCTATTCTAGGTGACCTAAATTAATCTATTTTTATCTACTATACAAAGTGTCATTGAGAAATTTCAGTATATACTTGACACTGCTCAGTCATATTTACTTGCTAAACTAAGTGAGAAGTTGACTTTGCATGAAGTTTTCAATTCATTTTAGAAGTGACATTCTAATGTGACTCTCTCAAGACAAAACTTCATTTTTTGTGCTAATCCCCTGAGCTCATTATACAATTTGGGCCTCTCATTTATCTCTGGACCCTGTGCTTTGAGAGTAAGTGTACTTTACTTTACTTTATTTTAAGTAATGTGCAAGAAATTTGCACAACTTGTGTGCTGAGAGACATCAGTTTTTATCATGCCTATCTATGTGCTGGAAATGTATTTCAGCTGTCTGTTCATGTTGACTAGGGCTCTGAATTCTCTGCTGATTATTATAATGAAATGATCAGAAAATCAGTAGCTTATTTAGACACAGAATCAGGGAATGCTTTAGCAGCAAATGAGATCTCTCTGAAAGGAACTAAGTGCAAAAAAATCATTAGTTTACTGTAGGGTAATAATGTTGAGTGCTTGCAGACTGGAAGAATAAAACAAATTCTTGGCCACAAAATTCAAGGTTTATTTTGTTTCTGAAAAACATTTCGCTTTTATTGTTAGCATCATAAAATGAATTTTTAAAAAATAATAAAAAGAAATAAATGAATAAAATAACGGCCATCACTGGGTGATCAAAGGCAGCTAATAAGGATGGTTGTGGATGCAATGGGAATATATGAACTGAATCCATCAAGCATGCAGTACCAATTTGTGGCACAGAATATTGTTTGTCAATAACCATTGTGATGATGATTGTAGTAATGGGCGTGGCGCTTTGCTATCTCATCTTAAAACTCCTGGGGAACATGTTAATTTAAACAATACTCCGACTCATAGCAGGAAAGAAAAAGATGTCTTTGATTATCGGGTGGAGTAGTAAACCAGTGCTCAAGAAGACCAGTTGATCAATATGGTTGTGTCCTCTGGTAATCAGAGGAGACTCCTCTTGGGGAAAATGATGAAACCTTGGAGGGAAAATTCAAGCAAATGTTATAACCTTGTTTGGCTGAGGGGATGTCCGGGGCTGACGGGGCAGAGCTTTGTAAGAGGAGATCACATATTACTGTCAGTGCTGTGACATTAATGCTATTCCACCCTTGTACTTTTCCATTTTGAAAAATTCCTGGCTGTAACTTTTCTGTCTAAACATGTTCTCCACCCACTTCCAGTTGCTTACTGATGTCCCTTTCTCCCAAGAATTATGCAGGGCTTTGAAGTGAAAGGTCTAAGATTCTAAGATTCTTTGAAGAAAAGCCAACAAATGATGAGGTTTGTGCCATTGTGTTGACAAAAAAGTTCTCTGGTCCCATCCATCCTGCTACTCTTTATGGCCCACTGGAGAAATCTGAAGTAGCACAATTTCTCACGTCCAGGACAGTTGCGGCGCCAGAAATTTTTTTATAGGGGTGGCACAGAAAATTGTTTGATTTTCAGTTTTTTATTATTATTCACTCACAGTGATTAATACAGCAAGTATACAGATTGTATATTTATTGCAATCTGTCAAATACAATACATTCAAAAACAAAAACACATAAACTATATTACCAAAAGTATTCGCTCGTCTGCCTACACACATGTGAACTTGACTAATATCTCATTCTTAATCCATAGGGTTTAATATGACGTCGGCCACCCTTTGCAGTTATAACAGCTTTAACTCTTCTGGGGAGGCGCTACACAAGGTTTAGGAGTGTGTTTATGGGAATTTTTGACCATTCTTCCAGAAGCGCATTTATGAGATCAGACACTGCTGATAAATGAGAAGGCCTGCCTCGCAGTCTCTGCTCAATTCGTCCCAAAGGTGTTCTATCGGGTTGAGGTGAGTCAAGTTCTTCCACACCAAACTTGTTCATGTCTTTATGGACCTTGCTTTGTGCACTGGTGAACAGTCATGTTGGAACAGGAAGGGGCCATCCCCAAACTGTTCCCACAAAGTTGGGAGCATGAAATTGTCCAAAATCTCTTGGTATGTTGAAGCATTAAGAGGTCCTTTCACTGGTACCAAGAGGCCGAGCCCAACTCCTGAAAAACACCCCTACACCATAAACCCCCTCCACCAAACTTTACACTTGGCACAATACAGTCAGTCAAGTACTGTCCTCCTGACAACCACCAAACCAAGACTCATCCATCAGATTGCCAGACAGAGATACGTGATTCATCACTCCAGAGAACATTACTCTAGAATCCAGTGGCGGCGTGCTTTAAACCACTGAATCCGATGTTTTGCAATGTGCTTGGTGATGTAAGGCTTGGATGTAGCTGCTTGGCCATGGAAACCCATTCCATGAAGCTCCTCTATGCACTGTGCTTGAGTTAATCTGAAGGCCAAATGAAATTTGGTGGTCTGCAGAAAGTTGGCGACCTCTGCGCACTACGAGCCTCAGCACTCAGCAACCCCACTTTGTAACTTTATGTGGTCTACCACTTCATGGCTGAGTTGCTGTCATTCCCAGTCGCTTCCACTTTGTTATAATACAACTGACAGTTGACTGTGGAATAGTAGCGAGGAAATTTCCTGACTGGACTTGTTGCACAGGTGTCATCCTATCACGGTACCACACTGGAAGTCACTGAGCTCCTGAGAGTGACCGATTCTTTCACAAATGTTGTAGAAGCAGTCTGCATGCCTAGGTGTTTGATTTCATACACCTGTAGCCATGGAAGTGATTGGAACACCTGATTTAATTATTTGGATGGGTGAGTGAATGCTTTTGGCAATATAATGTACATACATTGACCAGTATGATTTTGTCAAAATTGAACGAAGTTGTACTCTATAGTTTCCTAACCCTTTCAAAGATTCTTTTTAACTGGTGTAATTCATGTGTGTATAAAAGTGTGTATTCAACTATAGTCTTCATAGACAAAACTCTCCTTTGCACCACTTCAGTAAACTCAAAGGGATGACCACACACGACTACTCAGACACTAACCTTGTGGCATATCTAGATTATTGGTGCATGCAAAATCCCATTTTCATGCTAGCATTTCCGGTTGAAAAAAAAAAAAAACGCCCAAAAACATTCAAAAGTCAACATAGTTATTTCTGCTTTGAAAAATGACTTACCTTCTGTCGGCACAGGCTATCGAAATCTCTCTGCTCGGTCTGCAAGCACTAGTAAAAAATTGGTTCTAGAAAGGCAATTTAGAATGGGGAGTTGTATAGGCGTCAGTGTGTGAGGAGCAACAACTAACGTTTTCGTGCAAAAGTGTGAGTTGCACCATTATGATGGATTCTTGTGGGAACAGCAGCTGTATAGAAAGTTCCTCCCAAAACCATGTTGTGCCACATAACTAGTTTGGGGTGGCCAGAGGGATGGTTGACCAGTGACCAGGGGTGGCCATGGCCAGCCTTGGCTCCGCCAGTGATATTGGACTAGCACATTTACGTAAGTGCCAGAATCACACAGACTGATTATCCAAGGTTAATAAATAATCACTAAATAGTACCTTGTTCTTGTATTTTGTCCACTTACAATGGTTGTGTGGGTTTATGTACTTAAAACATTCATAATTAATCTTTATTCTCCAGTCTCCCTCAGAATGAAACAGGCTATTTTGTTACTGTACCGTTAAGACTGATATAAAAAATGAGCTTTGTTCCAACTGACTGCTTTGTATTGGTCTTTAAAAAAAAAAAAAAAAAAAAACACAGTTCAGGCTGAAATGGCCCTTATAACTTCACTGCTGATAGGTGGGGCTAAACTCCTGTAGGCTGGTTCAATGTATGTAAATGTGTTCTGTGACCTGTGAAAAAAAAATGAAGTGAATCAAAAATGGACTGTTTTTGCAGCTTGGTTTATGGACTTGTTGGACTCAGGAGTGAACTATATATTTACTTTAGCAATGTTTATAAGCTGCATCAAACCAAAGTTGTTTTTTCATGATATGGGGTTTTTAAATTCTTGGACACATACATACATGATACATTCCTCTTTGTACTTCTCTACTCTCTGTACTTCTCTGTCCCTCCCTGTCCCCCCTCTCACTCTCTCTCTCCTCTTTAACCTTGTTTTTCTTCTTATCTGCCCCCTTCTTATCTGCCCCCTTCTTATCTGGCCCCAGGGCTCATGCTGAAGGCCAGAATAGACAGCATTTTAAACTGTGTTAACTATTTAATTTTCTATTCTAAACCTGTTTAAAAAGTCTGACTATAACCTAGTATAATACAGTCTAACCACAAAAGTTTAGATAATTACGATAAAAAAAAAAAAGAATATTAGTCATGCCTACTTAGGTGTGCAATTGGCATGCAGTAATACATTTGTCTGTGTCCTTCTCCCAGTTTTTTGTATATTTGCTTTTCAATGTCCCACCTTTTTAAAAGTGCAGTCATAACAGTAGTATTGATATTCTTTATCATGAAGGAAATGTGTTTTCTTTCATTTTTTACAGGTAAAAAAATAAACCCAGAGATATGGGTGCTGTCAGTGGAAGGTGAGATTTTCCTGGGGTCAAGTTCGGACACCTTTGTTGGAGGCCTTAAATTATACCTTCAACCTGAAGTATCGGGTGAGAGCAGCATCCATACGGGAATTCATTCAAAGGTAAGAAAAAGTTGTTTAAGAGGTTTGTGATGCCGCATCAGGGAAGGGCTTCACCACAACCTGAGAGGAGGAAGCAGAAGAGACTACACAAGACACCAGGTCGGAGCTGCAGACTCTCGGTTTTACTGAAAACAAAATGCACAGAGGGACTAACCAATAGCAAAATAATTCCAGTAAGCATGCACATATTGCAGTCATCTTCCAGAGTCACAAAGGCTAACCTGCAGTTTCTGCCAGTAAACACTGCAGAAACATCTGATGTTAATTTACCTTTCCCCCCTAATCAGAAACAGCTCAGCTATTCAGAGAAATGATCTTTGTGTTGAAGACTTGTGCTGGTAGTTTGTTAACTGGCTGTTATTCATGACATTATTGCTAAGGATGTGTGTGCATGGGTTGTTTCTGTGTGCAGGTTTGTTCACATTAGAGACAGATGAGTCACATACCCAAATGTGAAACATCAAAACAGAAATATCAGATAAGAGCAAAAACATGCACTTGAGCAACAAAGTTTGTAATGTGAACATGACCTTAGCCTGAGCTGATGAGATTCCTAAATAATCAGTTAACATTAGATGGAACTCAACATCCATATGCAAAAGGATCTCTATAACGAAATAGCAGGGCTATATGTAGAATGAGAAAAAAACCCCACTAAACTGGCACTTTTTCTTTCAACAAATCCAGTTTTATATTGTATTATCAAAGACACAGGAAGTTTTGTTTTTGCTTTTCCAGAGGTATTAACCCAGGAATAGATTGGAATGGGAAAGCGGGAAAAGAAACTGGAATTGGAAATCTGGAATGAATCTCACGTCTGCACTGTGCTCAGGAAACTGACAGACTGAATCAAAACAACAACAAAAAACTATATATATATATATGGTATATATAGAGGAATGCCATTTATGCTGCCTGCTCATTACCAGATGGCTATAGGTGAGATTAGGGAAGTAGATTGATTGGTAAATAGAGAGCTTTGTCCAAAAACTCAAGCTCCTGCAATACCACCACATACAGTACATGGACAGAAGTATTCAGATACATCTCTTAACCCCGCCTTCTCCCGATGACGCTGGGATTGGCTACAGCCCCCTGTGACCCCGACTAGTGCGATAAAGCGGAAGATAATGGATGGATAGGTGGATGGATGGATACATCTCTTAATCATTGAATTCAGATGTTTAATGGAGTCACATTACCACAAGTGTATAAAATCAAGCACCTAGCCATGCAGTCTGCCTTTACAAACATTTGCGAAAGAATGGTCATTTTAAAGAGCTCACTGAATTTGAGTGTACTACTGTAATAGCAGGCCACCACTGCCAGTTCATGAAATTTCTTCCCTCTTGGAAATTTCACAATCAACTGTGAGTGGTATTATTGAAACATGGAAGCGTTTAGGAACCACAGCAACTCAGCCACAAACTGTCAGACCACATAAAGTTACACAGTGGGGTTGCTGATTGCTGGGGAGCATAGTGCATAATATTCACCAATGCTCTGCTGTCTCGATAACTGACGAGTTCCAAACCTCCTCTGGCATTAACATCAGCACAAATGCTGTGCACCATATGCTTCATGGCATGGATTTCCTTGGTTGAGCAGCTGCATGCAAGCCTTACATCACCAAGCATAATACCAAGAGTCAGATGGAGTTGAGTAAAGCATGTAGCCACTGTACTCTGGAGCAGTGGAAACATGTTCTGTGTAGTGATGAATCACGCTTTTCTATTTGTCTGGGTTTGACGAATGCCAGGAGAATGTTACCTGCTTCACAGCATCATGCCAACTGTAAATCTTGGTGGAGGAGGGATAATGCTATGGGGTTGTTTTTCAGGGGTTGGTCAAGGCCCCTTAGTTCCAGTGAAGAGAAATCTTAATGCTTCAGCATACCAACTCATTTTGGACAATTGTATGCCTCCAACTTTGTGGGAACAGTTTGGGGAAGACCCTTTTCTGTTCCTGCATGACTGTGCCCCAGTGCACAAATCAAGGCCCATA
>JAOVVH010000043.1:16826912-16837106 GCA_028566435.1 Scorpiodoras heckelii
TGCGCCCTATGCCGCCGGCTAGGCACCGGCTCTCCCGTGACCCTGGAAACAGGAATAAGCGGTTAAGATAATGAGAGGGAGAGAGTTTATTATAATATAAAACATGACTTTTTGCTCCAGTGAAAAGTTAGATAACCTACTGTAAATGTTGAAAAATTTACAACTTTTTAAGTGTTACACATTCCTGCACTTTCTAGTAGAACACATCGTAAACAATAACATAAACAACACAGAAATCATGAATCATCAGTAAAAGGCACCTTTGACTCTGAACTATAATTCTGAATAGCTGTTCTACTGCATTCATAAAGTATATTGTCTTTTAGTGAAGCATCACATCATAGGACATCAGTCATTCATTCATTTTCTTAACCGCTTATTCCTGTCTCCTTGGTCATGGGAGAGCCGGTGCCTAGCGGGCAGCATAGGGCACAAGGCAGGATCAACCCTAGGCAGGGCGCCAATCCATCGTAGGGCACACACACTCATACACACACTCTCACACTAGGGGCACTTTACACCAATTAACCTACTATGGACGTCTTTGAATATGAAACCAGAGTACCCGGAGTAAACCCACACAGACACGGGGAGGACCCAGAAAACTCCACCCAGGACTTTCTTGCTGTGAGGTGACAGCGCTACCCACTGTGCCACTGTGCTGCCCCCAAAGGACATACCTGTCTTCTAGTGTTTCTCATTTTGCATGTGAGATTCTACAGCCTTGATTCCCATTGTGAAGCATTTCCTGCACAAAATGTACTATGCATTATATCCATTACTTTGTACCAGCTTCAGCCATGCTGTGAAATCTTGACTGAATTGTTAATTTTCATTGAATTTGCACTTGTCCATATCATTGCTAGCTAGCATCCTGATTTCAAACAAAATATGAGTGTTGTTGGTTTTGCTGGTTGGTATCCTGACCTACATGATGTTAATGTGAGAGGCACTTAGTATTGAAAAAAGGGTACCAATTATTTTGAGATTTTAAATTGCAATGTCAGAAAAAAAGGATAAAATTCTATTTCCTATGTCTTAGCATTTTAAGACTTTTGTAAGATTAAGACATATTAATACCAATTAAGCCCAGTAAATGACTTCAGTGACTTTTAAGACTTTTTTCAGGATCTGCAGGAACCCTGTGACATTCGAATTAAATGTAGAAAATAGTGTCCTATTACCATTTAGACTAATTTAAACCCAGACAACTTGATACTTTAAACAAACTCCTGATTAAAAAACCTGACCTCAAACCCTGTCAGTTGTCCAATGATAGGTCAGTATCAAACCTTCCCTTTATCTCTGTGATCCTAGAAAAGATCACAACACAGCAGTTATGCTTATACTTGCATAACAATAACATTCATTAAATATGTCAGTCAGGATTTATGCCTCATCACAGGATTGAGACAGCACTGATTAAAGTGACAACTACTGGCCTCTAATCAGGGTCATGTCTCCTTGCTTGTGTTTCTTGATATTACTGCAACTTTTGACACTATAGATCATACGATTCTTCTAGGTTGAATAGAAATTACAGTGGTGTTAATATTGTGTTAATCTGACCGATCATTAATTAGACCAATAGATCAGTTGCTAGATGTAAATGATGACATCTCTATGCATTTTAAAGTTTAGCATTCCACAAGGCTCTACTCTAGACCCATAATTTTTGTCTTTAAATGCAACTTTTAGTTATGGTACAATCATTCATTAACATCATATAAGCATCCATTGTCATATGTGTCAGCAAAGCCACATGTGAGAAACCACTTTAATAAAGTTGAGGAATGTGTAAAGGATATTAAAGACTGGATGCTGGGTAATTACCTATTACTTAATTCTGACAAGACAGAAGTACTTCTACGTACTTCTAGTAGGACCACACACAGTTAGA
The DNA here is from genome assembly GCA_028566435.1 of Scorpiodoras heckelii. NCBI lineage: Eukaryota > Metazoa > Chordata > Actinopteri > Siluriformes > Doradidae > Scorpiodoras > Scorpiodoras heckelii. Next base: position 16,828,813 of record JAOVVH010000043.1, read on the forward strand.
AGCTTTTTGATTACATAGTAACCAGGATGGCCTTAAAGATGTATCATGTGCAGCAGTATAAGAACTTCTTGTGATTATTGATTATGGTCTCTCATTTGGAGCCCACGATGATAATATTACTAGGATAGCCATCTTTCATTTCAGAGGTATTGCTAATATAAGCAATATGATGTGGCTACACAAGGCAGAAAACTACTTCATGCTTTTATTACCTCTAGATTGGACTGTTGTAATTGTGTGCTGTCTGCATGTTCCAGTAGGTGCACAAAAAAGCTCCAGTTAGTTCAGAATGCAGCAGCCATGCAGCAGTACTTTGAAGAACCAGAACCGTATGCCCATATCACTCCTATCTTGTCCATACTGCATTGGCTCCCACTGACTATTTAATACTACTATTGGCTTAAAAAGCACTGAATGGTCTCAGTTTGGTCTTTTGTTTATCTGTCACACCTGCTGCAATCAAAGGTTTGTAGGTACCTCAAATAATGAAGGTTATAAAGCTCCCCAGTTATGGAACAGGCTCCCAATTAGTGTTCAGGACTCAGACATAGTCCCAATCTTGGCAAAAAAAAAACATTTGTGTAGTCAAGACTTCTGTTAAGAGCTTTTTTCTTAGGTAAAGTCACATATCTGGAGGGTTCATGGCATTCTTCCCTCTGGACCTGCTGCCATCCTGATGCCCCACCTGCTTGGAGACTTGTACGCCTGACATTAACTTGATGCATCTGAAAATGGCCCTGCATGGACAGTCTGCAGACCACCATGGGTTCTCTATGCATAGTATCACAAAAACATCCTAAAGTTATCTCAATCACTAAACAGTTGATAACTTTGGTTTTTCTACAAAGATACTTAAAGCTAAACTGTCCAGCTATTGGCTCTCTTTCTGCTTTTCTTGGGAATTTAGCTTGGCCATAGTCAGTACCATTGATATCCCACCTCAGGCAGACACTGACGCTGCCTTATGTGAACTACATGAGACTCTCACTCAACACCAGAATTATCACCAGGACACTGCACTCATTGTGACAGGAGACTTTTACAGTGCCAACCTCAAATGCAGAGTGCCAGACTTTCACCAACACATCACGTGCCCCACCAGGGTTGAAAGAATCCTGGACCATTACAACTGTTTGTTCAAAGACAGCTACAAGGCACAGTATCATCCCCCATTTGGGAAATCTGACCATGCTGCCATCTTCATGCCTAGATGCAAAGGCTGAAACAGGAAGCTCCAGATCAGTGGGATGTTGCACGCTGGATGGATCAGTTGGTGGCTGCTTTGCAGTAAGCTCTAGATTACACAAATTGGGACATGTTCAGTTATAGCTTTGATGGCATCAGTGTGTTTACAAAAGCAGATGTGGGATTTGTTGGGAAACTGGTGGATGATACAGTCCACAAAACTATCATCAGTGGTGCTAACAGTGTTACCAGTGCTCACAGTGCTAACAGAGCTAAAGGCAGCATGTAATTGGAGGCTGTCAGAACAGGAAATGCTTTCAACATCTCAGAGCATGACATGCGAGAGGCTTTCAGGAGAGTGAACACCAGGAAGCCAGCAGGACCAGAAGGCATGCCAGATCAGGTCCTTAGGGCCTGCTTTGTCCAGCTAGCACTGGTGTTCACAGATACATTCAAACTATCCCTGGCACACTTTTTAGTCCCCACATGCATCACACAGTCCATCATCATTTCTGTACCAACACAACCCCAACCTGCATGTCTCAGTGTCAACTGCCCAGTAACCCTGCCTTCAGTTTTAATGAAGTTCTTTGAAAGGCTGGTTGGAGACTTCATCATCTCTTCATTATCTGATACCCTGGACCCATTACTATTCACATACCATCCCAACTGATTAACCACTGACACCGTCACACACACACCCTACACACAGCCCTGAGCCATCTGGACACCAGGAAGGGGAATTATGTTAAAATACTATTTGTTGACTATAGTTAAGCATTTAATACTACATTTCCCTCTAAACATGACAACAACTGGATAACAATCCTGGGTCAATGGATCTATACTTCCTGACAGGCACACCACAAGCAGTTTGGGAAGCCAGACATTTACTTGTACATACTTTATAGTATACAGTTATAGAAAAGAATGACTACTAATTGCTCTGGTGTCACCCAGATAAGCATGTATTCCCCTTAGTGTCTGGTTCCTTTTGTCACCTCAGTTCGAATCCCAATGATGTCATAGCCATGTTTCAGCAAGAGAGCAAAACTGGGAGGGAAGGGTGGCATACCCTCTTTTCCATATCAACCATAGCAACATTAGCCAATCATGTGCCTCTGTGAGAAATGGGTGGAAGCACTTTCCTCCAGTTGTGTTACACCAGCTCCTGACAATGGATGAGCAGCAGTTCAAAAAAATGTAGTCAACTGGCTTCACATGGCTTGGAGGAAGCATGTGTTAGCCTTCCCCTTCCCTGGGGATGTCATATGATAGAAAGCGAATTGGTAAGGGAATTGGCCCTGACTAAATTAGGAGGAAAAATTGGAGGAAAAGCCAATATACTGTATATACATTTATTTATTTATCTCTAGCAAACCCTTTCTATAGAAATACTCTATGAAACTCATTCCTCTGACATCACAAGACATGACACCAGGTTGGGTAGGTGTGAAGTGGTATGAATTCACTGAGGTAAAGATGTCAGCATGACAGTATGGTTGTTCACTTCAGATTCTTTGGCATAGATGGCATTACTCTTGTTTCAAACCATCAATAATGTATAGTACATTGTCCCTAGCAGAGCGTCCCTTTATCTTCAGGTAATACAGACACCTGAGTCCTAACCCTGCACTCATGAGGTGGTTGTCTTGTCACAATGAACACAGCTATGCATTCCTCAGACAGTTGTAATATAAAGTGGAGGGCATCATTTTTTTTCTTCTGAGGCCACACACGACAGAAATCTCAAATTAGCTTGGTACAGATCTCAGCAAAACCACACATTGTGCACAGGTCTACTAAGATAATCATGTGAAAAGTTCATTGAAGAATTTCAGAAGTTTAACCATTGTTACAACATGCATACTAATGTAGCTACACATTAAGAGATGCACAGTTTACTTTTGATATACAGATTGCCATAGCTATGTATATTAGTATATTACATTAGTTTTTAGATTTATTTAGAAGAATACTACATTGGGTGTCAAGGGAAATATTAATTTCTATTTATATATAGTAACGTGATTATATTAAATACTGAGCTCTACTTGAGTAAAGTCCACACTTTCTTTCTTTCTTTCTTTCTTTCTTTCTTTCTTTCTTTCTTTCTTTCTTTCTTTCTTTCTTTCTTTCTTTCTTTCTTCATTGTTAGTTTTTACGTGAGCTATGATTAATTGATTCAATATGTTAATATTCCGAGAAATTCTATAGCAAAACATTTAAATAGTGTATATAGTAAAGGGATTTCAAGATTTGCAGGGCAGTATGATGGCACAGAAGGTTGCCACCTCACATCTCCAAGGTCCTGGGTTCAGTACTGAGCTTAGGAACTGTCCGTGTGGAGTTTCTCATCTTCTCTGCAGGTTTTCTTCAGTTTCATACCACATGCAGGTTGTGAATTGGCTATGCGATGTTGCCTATAGGTAGTATAAATGGTGCCCTTTGATACACTGCTTCTCATTCAGGATATTTTCCTGCCGCTCTGATCTAGCTAAAGCAGTTAATGAGGATAGATAAATCAATGTACATTTGAAATAGAAACTCACTAAACTACTGCATAATATAAACTTTCCTCTGTGTTAAAATGGTTAAACTTTCATACAGTGGTCAGAAGATTGTAAGTTTGAATCCTGGCTTTCCTGTCTCACCCTTTTAATTTTAGAAAACAATTCAAAACCTCCTGAGATATTACAGAGAATTATTTGACCAAAGAAAATATCAGTTGGAATGGAATTTCCATTTCTAGACTAGACCACTACACTTCTGCAGATTTTATTTTGTATGCTGTCACTGCTCTACAATCTATCCAGGGTTCTCTAATGTGTGTCCCTTACTGAGATCACTCCTCTGACTTCTTGCAGCAAGGATCAAATACAAATCTTTCGTGAGCCTCTAAGCTCTAAGCCTGTAAACCATGGTCAGGACCTCCAGCATGGCCACTCAGATCTTAAACTTCAGGACTGCTGACATGTACTTGAGTCAAACAAATAGAACATGGTTTCATGTCAACCTTTTCTTTAGCCATCCTATACATATTTACAGTAATGGAATAGACTTATGTACAGTGTATATACACTTTTTGTCCTACATTACAGCTACATGTGATCAAATCAGAATGAGATTGTTTTTTAGATATTGAATTTCTTTTTTTTAAGTGTTTATGCAATTTTATCAGTTATTCTACTGCAGTTTTTAAAGTTCAAACTTGTACCAGCATCTGTAAATGAAAATGCAGTCTATGTGATGTAAAATATGGAAAGCTGCATATAAACATGGATAAGAAAGAAAATGGATATTATGGAAATAAAATATCCAAACAATGCAAAACAGTCACATAAAACCATTTTGTGTACCCAAGAGGACACTAACTAGATTCAGTTGTTTTAATAATACTCCTGATAAAATGTCAGTAGACATGAGCTAATTTCATCATAGATTATTTTATTGAATTAATTTAAAAGCCATATGCATTTCGTTGCCAATGTTTCATAGTAATACAAGTCCTTGGAAAAACAAGATAACCTAATTTATATAATGGCTTATGCTTTGGTGCTATGGTGAGATCTGACTTTCTGATTGAAGAACACTGTTAGAGTGTTATTAGTTATCGTTATCATGAAGAGCTACCATTTAGAGTGTTATTATTATCATTATAAGTATGTGCTTTATGTATGTTGGAGACTGGCAAAAACCAGCACTGATAGTAGTACTCGAGTTTTTTATATTTCATTCACTTGATTTTTTTTTTCTTCACAACACGTGGATGCTACAAAGTATAATTAAAGGAAAATGAAGGTATCTCATCTGAGCTTCTCATTTTTATTCTATCAATACTAGGGTCTAGACAGATTAATGACAATATCATCACAATTTCTTTACAAGCTGGACAGCTCTTAGAAAGACACACCCAGGAAAATTGACATGGCTTAGGCTTTTGGAAATGGCCCATAACTGCATTAGTATCTACCCAGAACTGGAAATGAATCAAATGGCAGCTCTTTCCTATTCTACCTCCCTCCAGAATTGTATTGAATGTTATTCAATCTGAACCTCCTACTCTTGTCCACTGTTGCTCTATAAGTTCTTGTATAATCAAGTTCCACTGAAATACACAAAAGCTTAGTCTTACACACATTGCAGAGCAATATGAGACTGCAACATGCATAGCCAAATCACTACATTCACTCAGTTAAATAGTTGTTTCTGTCGTATGACAGAAAGGAACAAAAAAAAAAAAAAAACAAAAACAAACAAAAAAAAAAACAAGGAGTGCATTTGGAGACTGTATTTGATTATATTCATTATTTTAATTCTAGTCTTTGGGTGGCAAAATTTCTATGGAAACAAGGTCTAATAAACTAACCAAACACACACATATACACACAAGTGAAATAATACAACTGCTTGAATCTATTGAAGTATGCCAGTGGTAGGAAACAAACACTAGGCTGTTATTCAGAGTTCAAAATTTATACCAGTTTTCCAGCTCTGTATTCAGACTCTGTGCATGCAGGTGTTCAACTGGAATTTGTGTTAAGTGTTAAAATTACTGGCAAGCAGTTCACACATTTGAGGTTGTCAGATATTCTTGTATCATCCTCTCAGGGCAGGAGTTTTTCCCCTGTGTTGAGATCACTGCCTTCAATGTAAAGCATTTTCCTTCATGTTCTGGAGGGAAAAAAAACAACAACAAAAAGAGACAATAGAAATCAGTTCAGTCTAATAAGCTTATAATGAGACAAAGAAAAAGACAGAAAGAAACGAAAAATGATAAACATCTAATTGTAGTTGTCTTACGTATTGTGGATATATTAAAGCTGATTATCATGAACAGAAATTGACAAGGATTGTAGTCATGAGAAACTTCTTCATTTCATTTAACAAGGGGTTCCACCTACTTTTATAGGCTTTTATAGACGTAATATTTCACATGAATAAAAGCAGTCTAATATTTTATCACCAGCTAAAGATAGAAGATTATACATGAATATAAATTCAAAAGATGCAAAACTGTTCTTATATATTTGTTTTTGTATATATTTGTTTGCTTTTTTGTTTGCTTGTTTGTTTGTTCAATGTTCTGAAGTAGTAAATTGGACAAACAACATTGTATGACAATGAGTTGGAAAACTGAAGTCATGAAATTTGAATGTGTATATTGTACTTTTTCCTGATTGATATTGAGTTTTAAATAAAGACTTTTGTGCCAAAGTTTTAATGGTTAATGTATGCCCTTCGCTAAAGAAAAAAAATATGCATGATACGACAGTTAATCTAAACAAAGCAGGGATCTGTTTTTCCATATAGTCCCATGAAGAGACAACCAGTTAATGCTTCTTAGGCCTATGCACCAAAGACTTGTCCAGTTATAAACAGCAGCTGGGGCAGCATTCTTATACCAGGCTGACAGTGAAATTTGTACCAGTAAAACATGTCTCCTAATCTGTGCTAACATGCCATAACTGAAGTGCTGTAAGGTCTCTGTGCCAATTGGATCTCTTGCTGAATGATTGTCTTAGACATCATCAAGCTTTGCTCCTTGTGTGATAGTAGAAAAACAGAATTTCCAATGTGCCAAACAAACATAAAAAAAAACACCACCAACAAAGTCTGCAGACAGCTGTGATGAGCTCTCTAAGACTACATTCACACAGCAGACAAAAGTGAGCCAAATCTGATTTACTAAACATATTAATTTTTTTGGTTTTGGTTTGATTTGCTCAGACTAATTTTTCATTGTGGCCTACTGTATATTTGACATTTGTCTGATCAGATCACGCTCCTAAACTGACCCACATGCATTAAGGAACAATGTGTCATGTGATCCATTCAAACTCAATGTAAAAAGGGCATGTTATTCAGCCAAGGCCACTTTTTCAGTTCATGTACATGGTTTCCTAATTTTTTTCTTCAAACACAGAGAGGTGGCAATATGTTCCTTTTAATTTTGCATGAGCATCAATATTACCCCATGTTTAAGAGGTCCATTACTTCACTATCCCACAACAGAAATCCACCTTCACTGTTATACTAAATCATTCCTTTTTGCTAATGAAAAATTATGACAAATGTGCAATTGGATTAATGTAAAAAGTCATATGAATTCCAATCTGCTTTTTGCTGTTTACACATCCAGGCAAGTAACACATCTATCCTATTTGAAGAATTTGGGCCACTTTTGCCTGTTGTTTTATTGTATGTATTCAGCCTAAAATGCTTGGAAGGTAAAAGGTAGTCACACCAAATTTTTATTTGATTACAATTTTCTATCAGTCTTTGCAATGCATTTATTCATCAAGTTTTCATTTCATTTTTTAAAAGCATATTTTTCCCAAAAAACTTTAAATTACCATATTTATACTTTGCTACAACTTTTAAATACATTAAAAGCCCAGGCCATGTATCACCATCATGAACTGCATTTATTCATCTAGGCATTTTCTTTGTGCAGCAGCGGAACTACTACACAAAAGGCCCCGAGGCAAAACACCGATCACCCCCCCATTTAAAGCCATGATAAGATTGCATAGCAAAATTAAGAGATATATAAGGATAATAATTAGCAATGATCGTATATATGGTTGGCTTTAAAAAAACATTAGCGCAAGTTCCAGAAGGGGGGTCCCACAGCGGCACTGCTGCACGGCCAGGGGAGGACCCTGGGCCGTGGGGCAACGGCCCTGCCAGACCCCCTTGTAGCTCCGCCCCTGGCTTTGTGTGTAGCTAGATTGAAATTTTGGGCGCTACCTTCTTTCTCTTCTTCTTTTTGTTTATAAAAATTATGTTTGGTGGTCCACTGAACAATGCTGTTTACTGGACAAAAACTACATCATGTGAAGTAGTGAATATCTTTGCATATAGACGGCAAAGTCAGGCTTATTGGCAGGCAGGATCAGAATTGCTAGAAGAGTTCATCATGCATCGAAAAGGTGCTGGTGTGGAAAGAACATACCTCCTTATTGCTTCCAAAAGAATGACATTTAAGCAGATTCACCAGCATATGTTGCGAATTACTGCCAACATTTGATATTGTGGGAGAGATTTTATTGTTATCACTATAGTTATTGGTATTGAGGTATCACACCGCATTCCTCACAGCGCCC
>JAOVVH010000043.1:16847045-16858280 GCA_028566435.1 Scorpiodoras heckelii
TTGCACATAGAGGAATTTGACCTCTGCATTTTGCACAGTGAAACACATACTAGTGAGGTGAGCACACTTGCCCGGAGCACCTGGGGAGCAGCTGAGGGTTAGGTGCATTGCACACTGGCACTTGAGTCATGCACAAAAATTGAAAAATAAAAGAACAAAGGAAATAACTCTGTGTTGTTGCTGTTATGGAAATCACTTAATAAACATATTGGTACTAAACTAGTCTAAACTGTACCACAAAAGTAAGGATTCTTATGTCAGCTTTCTGTTGCAATTTGGAATTAGTGTCTTATTCAAGGTTACAGTGTCAGATTATAGAGGAAGGGCAAAAATATTAGGATCTGCAGGTCTCGGACTGACTTATTGATTTGGAGTATGCACTGCACAGGGGATTTGAAACTGAAGCCTTTGAGTTATGCATACAAAAATTACCCCTGTCCTCCAGCCACCTCCAGCCAATTTGTTATTCTATATGGCTCAGTCACCATGGCTGCTGGAACCTGCCCAAACTGTTGCGGTAGGATTGCCATCAACATCACCAGATCACTATGTTGCTCTAGCACACATCCTGAGGTCCTGTAGCACTTTCCCCTCAAATGCTAAGCACAGCTGCATTGCTGTTTCTGCTTCCATCCAGTCAGTAGCAGCCAGCGACCACTCATGGCTGGGCAAGCTATGGCTCCCAGGCTCCCTCGTCATCACAGCACGGCACAAGGACAGGCAACACTAATGGCTCTGCTACTGCTGCTGTCTCTGCCACTGCCGCACTGTTGGCGTGGCTCCTTTCTTACATTAACAGTACTTACAAATAGATCCTTTTTCCATGACATTCTAGGTTAATAAATGTGCCATCATATATGAGTTATGGCTCTACTTGGTTGCACTTTATTTTACAGTATGATAACTACTTACTCTTTAATAGATAAATACCTATCACAGAAAAATAATGTATGGTACATAGCTAGCATGACAGATATTCAAGTGATTAGTAACTTCTGTGAAATCTACCAGGTATGTACAACAAACCTTGGTGCTATAGTGTGATAAGAACTTTGAATGTTAAATGATATAGCATTGTAATGATATACTGATATAGAGTATAACAGCACTGGAACTAGTAACTATGCATGTATCACTCTGTTTTACAGGTGTAAGAGAACATATTCCCACAAAAAAATGTATTAAATTTCATGCAATACATCTATTATTAATTTATTTCTGTGGTAACATGTAGACGTACACAAAATTAGCAAGCTGGTGTGCAGTACGTGTGTTGCTTGGCAACAGTCTAATCTTAGTATAACTGCAGAAGTACTTGGGTTGGTGGAGCCAAAATATCAGGTATTTAGTAAAATATCAGGTAGTAGTAACTGATGCTATGAGTCATTTATGGATATAACATTGAAAATTATATACACTCTCAGAAATAAAGGTACCAAACTGTACATTTCACTGAGAGCCTACCATTAAATATCATTTGCATGTGATGCTGAATGTGGTATGGCTGTAAATGTTCCTTTAAGACTTTGAATGTCTTTAATGTCTAATTATGTATCATGACACATAAAATATAAATACAAAAGGGTACAGAAATGTTTGCCCTGATGGTACCACAATGATACCTGTTTATGTCCCACTTTAATTGCTGTCTTCAGAGTTGGTGTAGTTGTTCATGCATTCCATGTTGCCAGATTTGATTCCTGAGTAATGCTGTCTAATCTTCTAAACCACAGCATTTGCACACAAGCACTTGGTTTTAAGCACTAAACAAATTGGGGGATAAAAAAAATGCAGACTGAAGAAACAGATCATGTTTCTTTATCTTTTCTTGTCAGCTGTAATGCAATGCAATCATAAAAGGAAGACCACTTTACAAATGAAAAAAAAAAAAAGAGACTATGATGGTAGTTTAACGAGGCAATGGCAATTATAACATTAATTACTGTAAATTTAGCTTAATTTAATAACATGACTTCCATGTATGCATTGCAATACTATAAAAGTCCTGAAATATATACACAGTCTTGCTCAACCTGTGCAAACTTTGCATTGTGTGTTATTGCTACATTATCACACAATAACTTCTTAGTGATTACTGCATTCTAGAAATAGTTGTACATATACAAAGCTGTAGAAATGTGGTAGATTTATACAAAACTTTGATGTACTACAGACATCACTTTTAATTACCACTTACCTCTTAACTCTTAAAACTGTACATGTTGCTTGGAATATTACTTTTTTATTTTATGATTTTTTTTTTCAAATTTATATTTCAAAATGTGTGCATGTATCTGTGTCAGAAAAAATGGTATTCTATGGTTTGTGAATGAGTATAAGACAGAAAGAACTTCACTGATTTTGCTGCCTCTTGGTTTGATGCTGCCTTAAGTATTTGCATAAGCCCAGGCATTATTATGCAGAATTAAACAAAGATTATTCTTATTGATCTGTGAAACCGAGTATTACTTAGTTGATCCCAACAGTTGGGTATGGTATTACTGATACCACTGCTACTATATTGTATTACACACTATTACCATAGCAGCATATGTTCACATATGCTCACTAAAGCTGTGCAGATTCAGACTGAATGCTGAAGCAGGTAATGTTACATCCACGTCCATGCACAAAGAAACTGGGGATGTGCTTTTGTACAAAGATTGATTTCACATCTGAGTTTGGCCTCTGACAGACAGAGAGGAGATACTGCATAGGTTTTCCACTCCTGGTTCTTTTCATTCTTTCAAGTCCAAGAATCTTGTTATTTTCAAAGCCCTTATGCCACCCTAATTGGCCCCAGTCATTTTCTTGTTAGGTAGACATGGTCCAGACTGATATTTCTGCTGCTGTGAGGGTCAGTCATTTTTGCAGCACCTTCTTGTTTCACACTAGCTATCCATACTGCTGTAAAATGTTCATGATCCGTTTGAAAAAAATGGACAAAACCACCTTTGCACAGTGTCTGGCACTGAATTCATGGACAGCAAGTGTAATAACTTCAAGACGATTTTGTTTATGCAACTTTCAATTTGATGTGTAATAATCAATCATATTTGCTTGAGAAAAGTATGTCAAATGTATTTTTTATAAAAACAATGCAAAACCTAATAAGGGCAGTAGTGAGGGCAACAACACCTTAGTTTTATTTCTCTCAGGACAATTTTCTTCTGAATGATTTTATGACTGACATTAGAAAATGGAATAACTTGTGATTGTTGCAATGATGAAAAGTTGAGTAATAATTACGGATCCAACGTTTATCAAAAAGGCAAGGCAATACTGTTCATAATGTTTCTACCTCTTTGCAGAGTGAATTTAACAGATATAATATATCTGAATCAGTGGTGTATGTTTTTAGGCCATTTTTAGTTTCAATATTTCGATATTGCTCTCAGTGAGATAAGTGGTGTTCAGAAATAATTGTATCTTTCTGCTTGTCTTCAACTTGTGTCTCACAAGATTGCAGTGCAATAACTGAAAAGCTGAAATTGTGACAAGTCAGAACAGATTGATTATTGTACCTCAGGATTTTGGTAAATGTTTTTGTTATGTATGTTAGGTGCAAAACGAGTGTTTCTTATTGCCCAGAAATGTAAAACTCACACAACTAACCCGGGCCCTATTTATAGATTTTTGGAAGCAATATAGTCTCTTTTTTTAAGTTTATTATACATAAAAGTAGACATTACTAAATTAATTAGTTGTGATCTTGTTTACTATATACAGTAGATGCTGTTGACATTATTGTAGTCCATGTGGACAGATAAGTCGTAGGAAAGGTGGAAAAGAATTTTTTGACACTGCAGAGATTTCTGAATATTGTTCAGACACTGGATCCTATTACAGGACAACTCCATGAATTCTTCTTCTGCCTTAACAGCAAGATGTCTTGAAGCTGTAGCATCTAGGACAAATGGATCCTGAATCTAGTTTCAATTGTCAGTGTTAATGTTGGAGAAATACGAATGGCATGAGATGTGCACAGACATATGACAGGCTGCTTTCTTGGCAAAATTCTGTCAGTGCAGAAAATGTCTATAGTACATAACTCTGTCTTTTATTTTAATGAAGGCAGTTTTTGGTCACTGAATTCCAGTGTCCTTCTGGAACAGATAGTTTCAGGCTATTGAGCATGTTGAATATGTCATCCAGGCATGCCAGCTTGGCTAAGCAGGATAGGTTGGAAAAGATTGCTGCCATGTTAGGTTTGTCCTGTCTTAGAAACTCAGAGATTGCTGCAGTACATCGGAGTGAAATAAGAGTGCATAAAGCCCAGCTCACATCTCCTTGGCCAAAACAGACATGGCTGTATTGCTCTTTATGTTACAAAGTCATTGTATGTATATTCTGAACAGAATGACAGGTCTGGGTACATTGATTTGGATCTGAGTTGTTGGCGATGCAACTACAGCATGCTGTCATAATGCTCGGGTTTACAGCTTTTATCCATGCAGCAACCCCACTTTTATGGCCAGTCATTGCCACTGTGCCATCTGTGCATATGGCTACACAATTCTCCTGTCTAAATTCCAGATTCTGTCATAAAAAATATCCAGATATCTGAATATTTTGTCACCTGTTCTTCTCCCATGTACTTCTTTACAAAAGAAAAAAAAATCCCCCAGAGGTTTCATTCCCTATGGATACAAGCATAAAGTGCAATTAGGCAAGTATATCTGTTAATTCATCCAGCTGAACTGCAATCGGATTGCATGTCCACAATCTGTCTAATAGTTCAGACTGGATATCAGCCAAGAGATCCTCAGTTCTCTTCTACACTGAATTATTTGACAAAGCTTTAATCTTATTAGAAGCCTCTGGCCATGAAAAATAAATAAATAAATAAAACCTCACATAGCTTAACCACTGATGAAGCTCTGAAGCATTCATCCAATCATGTTTTTTTTTTTTTTTACTTTTAACAAAAAGGCTGAAATACTAAATAATAAGCCATTAGCACTTTCTCCGAGGTTGTGGCTGTTTTTGGAAACACTTTATTTGGATAGTCCACCCACAGAGGGTTTACCTATGGTATACAAATGTACAACAATGTATAGTATATACAAATAATTTTGACAAGCAATCAAACAACTAGTAATCTATTTCATTAAATTTTGTTGAAAATTCCATCACTAAACCATGAATAACATGGATTGACTTATTTCAATGGCACCTGTCAACGGGTGGGATATATTAGGCAGCAGGTGAACAGTCAGTTCTTGAAGTTGATGTGTTGGAAGCAGGAAAAATAGGCAAGCATAAAGATCTGAGCAACTTTGACAAGGGCCAAATTGTGATGGCTAGACAACTGGGTCAGAGAATCTGCAAACTGGCAGGTTTTGTGGGGTGTTCCCAGAATTCAGAAAAAGTCAAAATGTGGTCAAAGGAAGGACAAGCATTGAAACAGAGACAGGGTCTTTGACACCCAAGGCTCAACGAATTTCTTGGGGAGTGACAGCTAAAGTTGAAGTGATATTTGAACTTCAACTATATTTTAAGGTAAAATGTGGTGCAGATATAACCAATATGTGACAGTTTCCTCTTTTCAAGCATGGCCAGTTTGCCAGAGTTTGGCCAACTGCCGTTGCTTTAGTTTTAGTCAAAGTTCAGTACTGAATCCTTGATTAGTTTGTCTATTTATACCCTGTTGTATCTTAGTATCATAATGAAGTCTTGTTGATTGTAATTGTGCAATTCTGAGCCTTGGTTTTGCCCTTCTATTGCTTTCAGTTTTTCCACTTTGTTCCTATTTGCTGATGATGGATTATCCGAAGATAAATTTGCCTGCCTGTGTTTTGACTCGTGCTACAAACAGTGATGATAATTTCTGTATTTTCTATGGATGTAATTATGTTGCAAAACTTGAGCACTTGTAGGGCCTGATCTGAGAACTTGTAGAATAAAATCTGTATTTGGATTTTTGATCTGAGAACTTGTAAACTAAAATCTGCACTTGTACTTTTCATTTGAGAGCTTGTAAAAAAAAATTGTACTTGTAGTTTTACTTTGAGAACTTGTAAAATAAAATCTGGGGTGCGTTTCCCAAAATGTTTGTAACACTAAGTACTTTGTCACCTCGTACTTTCTTAAACATTCTTAAATTTATGAGCATTTCCTGAAACCCTTCGTAACTAACGTAGTACCTAAACTCGTTCATAATTTAAAAGTACTCTGACCCATTCGTTACTCACTACGTACTTCTTAATTTGAAGTTCACATGCAGTTCTACGTCAAATACAATAGAGGATGCTAATTTTCTGTGAAAAAATCTTCACTGGTTCTATACACGGCAACAGCATGTTTACAAACGTGAAGTCATGAAAGTTAAAATTTATTTTTAAAAACATAATTACACTGCCTGCATTACGTCCAATGACAACAAAATCACATATATTAGTTTGAATTTTGTACTTAGTATCTTCCTAATATGAAATTAACTTCAGCTGTATGTATCAGGGTCGTGTTACAGAATCCTACTACGAATGTCCTAGGTTCCAGTCTCAGCATAAATGTATATTTCTTTCAATCATTTCATTCATTTAAAAAAAACAATTTAACCTGATTGAACTACATGAGATTTTATGTTGATGTAAATGTAATTAATTAAATTAAATGCTTTTTTCAGAGTAGAAATAGTAGTAAATTAATACATGTATGCTTTGCAAAGAAATGTCAACAAATTGGCCTACTAAGCTTTTTTTTTTTATCACATTACCACAAATGACTGATTAATCATTTACACAAATAAATAACCTAGAGTAAGGCTAACAGTGTGTTTGTGTGATGAACATGGCAGCTGTACAATGAATAATGTTTCTAAATCTGAGATGCCGTTTAAGGTGATGACATAATCCACGAGGCCAGGCAGTTCAACTTAATGACACTCACAGGTTAAATATGAATCCCTTTGATTTGAAGTAATTAATTTTTATAATAATAAATTTTCCCAATGATACTTTTCTGGTATAATGATGTTAAAATGCATGCAAATTGGAGGTTCAGTTTTCAACTGGCAGCGCCTTTCCAGCGCTGATGTAGAGACGGATTAAACAAAGAACTATTTAAAACTCGTTTGTAATTTTGGAGACTAAGAAGACTTTTGGAAAACACTCGGAAAATCTGTGTTCTTAAAGTCATGTTGCTCTTAAAGTTTATCGTACATTGCAAAGATTAATTGTTATCTGGAAACCCACACCAGTTTTGCAACAGGTATACTGAGATAAGTGTTGCATAATTCAAGGCACACAGATTTTAAGTTGTGCTGCCATGTTTAAGAATTTTACATGCAAGTTCAGATTTTTATTTTACAGGTTCTCTAATTAAAACAAGTACAAATTTTAGTTTACAAATTCTCAAATAAAAAATACAAGTTAGGATTTTTATTTAGAAATTAAATATACAAGTAAAAATTTTGTTGTAAAAGTTTTCATGTCAAAACGATAAGTACACATTTTTGTTCACAAGTTCTCAAATTGAAAAGTACAAGCACAAATTTTGTTTTGCAAGTTCTCACATCAAAAATACAAGTACAAATTTTATTCTACAAGTTCTCCAGTTTTGCAACATAATTACCTCCATAATTTTCCAGCCCATGCTCAGTTTAAACACTTGTATCCTGCCTCAATCGCCAGCACATTATAAACTAAACTAAATAAATAATTAAAGAAAAACTTTGCATATGAATGTGTGACTAAAATAACAAAACAACAGTGCATATGTAATAACTGAGTAGACGTTTGGATGTGTATTATTATACGGGTATAGACATAGATGAAGCAAGCAAACAAATTCAATTCTTATTTAGGAACTCACCTAAATATAACTTGGCTACATAATCATAGCAGTGCTTTCACTTATACTTAAAAGGTCTCATTTTCACCATTGCTAAGAATAGTTTTGCCCTTCCCCAGGAAACTGAAATTCTATAGAAGAAAAATTGCAAAAGGTTGTTTAATGGGAAACTGAGACATTTGTTTGCACTCAGATGATGACACTTTATTAGGACTTTGCTCTCAACCAGTGTTGCGCATCATCTATCAGGAAATCACATTCATTGTCCCTAAAATACAAAGAAAGTAATAGGACCTCAATCAGTAATGGGTGTAAGGCTTTCAGAACAGAGAGCCTTGTTGAACATTTCTCTGCATCTCACAGCATAAGGTCGAAATGTAATACTTTCCCAATATTGGCAAGTTGGTTTAATAATTCATGGCATAGAGCAGGAGATCTAAGAACCATTTTCTTTGTTCTTGCTAAGACTGCATGTTTTCGGGGGAGTGATTTATAATAAAACACTTAGTCTTTGCGTTGTCTTGGCAATGCCCCCTACACAACAGTGACAATTTGGTGGTGTGCAAGGTGGGGCTAAACGATGGTGTTGGGGTCTGCCTGAATTTTAACAACACTTCATCCTCACGGGATGTGTACTTGGCAGCTTTGAACTGTGGTGATTTTGCAATAGCTGAAAATGAACCCAAGCTTTGATTTAAAAATGTCTACCCTTGCCTTTAGCCAGTGGACTTTAGCTCCCACTGGAAAGCACAGTGATCTGCTATGGAGGTGTTAGCTTATTATGTGGTTTGGAAGAATATTTTTTAAACCCGATGATTCCCCAATAGAACTTACTAATGAGTGGTAATTTTGGTACATAATTTGGATTCAGTTTTAGTGCTAGTCTTTTGTCAAAATATTAGTTTTTGTTACATTTCAGTTTTAGTCCGGTTGTTTTTAATTAAAAATAAGACAACATGTGTAGTCAAATAAAACTAAAAATAAAAAAATAAATATATATACTGTAGCTTTCTTGTTAGTAATAAGATAAAATACCCCAGCACATGCTACATTTCTGAAAACCTCAAGAAAATAAATATTTAGAAAAATAATGTTTTCTTTTATCAAAACACTTTCAAAGCCAATCTTAGTGATGTGTTCCGATTTGGGGCACACATTTTCACTAATTTAACCCTATCATTCCATCCTGAATCACATGTTTAAAATATTTATTTGTAGCATACTTGTTCATTATATACATAAACCAAAATCTTTTAATTCATCATCAACATATTCTAATGTTGTATGAACATGGCACACTAAATAAAAAAAATACTACTTACAGCAGCAATTACAATAAAAAACAAGGTCTAGAAACTTAATAAACAGATTAAGAATTTTATAATTAATTGCTTGCAGTAGCTGGATAAAAAAATAAAATTAAATAAATAAACACCAATATGGAAGAGGAATTAATATATTAATAAACCTTGCTTTAATTCCTTGTTAAATTGAATGCCAAATTCCTTTACAAATTAAAAATAATAATTGTGACTTTCACCTACTCTGATATGCATTGGCCAAATGAAAGTTCAGCACTTTTTTTTCAGGTAAATGGGTACATTTAAAAATGTTATTCCAGTGAACACATTTATGTTGCATGAAATTAATGAAAGAAATAAACATTTTAAGCAAGCAATATATTATTCCAACAAGACACTGCAAACAACAAGGTTGTTGTTGTTCTTGTATTTGTTTTCCAGAAGGAAAAATGATCACAGAAACAAGATTGCTACAACTGAGCCTAGTTATAAAGAGAAGAGCCTAGTTCAGAGAAGACAGGCCTTGAGTTTAGCTTACAGTTCAGTGTATGTAATGGTTACATTTTCATCTTAATTTTTATGAACATTAACACTGTTAATAAAGTCCAATTGCTTAACAGTGTTTGTAAACAGGTGGCTGATATATTAGAGTAGTTTAAGTGCCAAAAAAGATCGCATCTTTTATCTTCTTCAGCTTTTATCCAAAGCAACAGCTGGGAGGAGAAGGGTGGGGGAAAAGAACATCCAAATTGTGATATTAACTAACTACCGATAACACAAAGTGAAGCAAATAAAAATACACAGTTAAACACAACAACTGAAGTAATTGCCAGAACACAAGCATTGTATTACTAACCTGAGTGCTATGAAATAATTTAAAGTTGTAAATTGTCAAACTGCAATTGTTATTATTATTATTATTATTATTATTATTATTATTATTATTATTATTATTATTATTATTATTATTATTATTATTGCATTGCTGCCAAATAAAGAAGTCATTCATTTGTCACATTATCTGTTTTTAAACCATTTCTATGTTCCATGGCAGCAGCAATATTACTTGCATTTGTTGAACTACATTTCCTCTGAGCAAAGACGTCTTTTGTCTTCTTGATTGTCGTTGGTGTGGTTGAAGCGCTTTGTCTGACCACAGTTGAAGAAGGAAGTGTGATTGAGAAATCAGCAGGTTCCTTCCATCTCCCTCAAAGCCATTCTCTTACATACTGTGTTCACAAACCCATCATCAGCTTAGTGGCTTAGTCATATTTGTACTTGAAGATTGTATGGCTGCTGGCACAGTCTTCTTATCCTGGCAGGGGTTGCAAAGGAAAGTGGCAAAGTTTTTGGTCTGGCATGCATTCAGAATATTCATCTATTTATGTTAGCTGTTCTTTGCTGATTGACTCAGATTGTGGTGAAGGAGAAGACATTTCGGGAAAATAAACTCCAAGCACAATTTTGCCAAAATCTGTCTCTTAGCAGTGCCTCTATTCACACAAAAGGTATTACTATATTATATATTAGGCATTATGATATGTCAAATTATGTAATTAGTCCCAAATGAATTTGTGTATTATATCTCTGCTGTGCATATAGAAACTATTTATTTCATGGAATATGTATGCAGAGTGGTTTTTCACCAACCGGCACAATTCTATTAAATACAGGACTAATTATGTAATCAAACAATATTTATAAGCGCCACTGACGCTAAAGCAAACAATGCAAATGACTCTCATTTCTTATAAACTTTACCTTCACTATGATAACTGCAATAATACAGGAGTTTCAAAGCTTCCAGATGTAATTTTATGCCTGTTTCCCTTTTTCTTCACATATAGTTGTAAATTAAGCATAAGTTTGGTCAATTATTTTTATTTCAGTTTTTTGGTCAATTAGTTTTTGTCCTGCCGTGTCTTTGGGCTAGCGGTGCTTTATGTAACTGTTCTTCATGTAAAAACCGAACTTTCGATTTTAAGCAAGGCGCAGCGTTGTGGATAGTATCAGACATTTTTGTCTTTCAGACATGACTGTGATGAGTATTGTGAGAGTTAATCAGAGAGAGAGAGGAGAGAGAGAGAGAGAGAGAGAGAGAGAGAGAGAGAGAGAGAGAGAGAGAGAGAGAGAGAGAGAG
>JAOVVH010000043.1:16888876-16899129 GCA_028566435.1 Scorpiodoras heckelii
GTGTGTGTGTGTGTGTGTGTGTGTGTTTCTATGCCATGTGTGTGTCTTTGTGGTGAACAAATGTCTACACAAGGACAGGGATATGCGATATTTTTGACCTTGTGGGAACATTTTGCTGGTCCCCAAAAGGAAAGAGATTTTTGTTGGTGAAAGAGTTACTATTGTTGTTGTAGTTTTTAACAAAAATAAAATTTTAAAAAGTTGCCTTTTTCTTTATTGAGGTTAAGCATTAATTAGTTACAGTAATAATTATGTCAATGGAAAGTGCTCACAAGTATAGCAGTACAAACATGTAAATAATAACTAATGTTAATAAAATAAATAATAACAGAATTTTAACATTTTCTTTTGTACTAGTTAAAACAACTAATTACAGACATTACAAATACTCATTTTAAACCGTATCAGTTGCAGCACCTTGAATGGAACTCATTTCTCTTCTGGCTGTTATTATGTTTCTTAACAATAACCCCAGCTCCCATTTAGTTTCACTTATTCTAATCTTGATGCCTTTATAGCATTACCACACATCTTGTGTGTAGCAGACTTTTGTATTTGGCTTATTTATCTCATGCATATGATTTGTTTGGGATAGTAAAAAAATAGCCTACTGATAGCTAGAAAAGCAGGATTATTTTCAAGCCTGTGTTTGTTTTATAGGTGCAGTTGTACGTGTGATCAATTAGCAAACAAATCCCAGTGGAATAGAAAGCTGTTGCTATTCACATCTAAGACACTCAAGTCAATTATAGAATCAGCTTTGGCACCAGAAAAAAAAAGCCAGGATGTTTTGTTCATTTGTCAAGGATTTGCTTTCCAAAACACAAGTCACAGTGTACAAATGGTGCTAATGTACACTCAGTTGCCTGAGGAGCATCATAATAATCCATTGCTATTTCATTATTTATTCATTTTTTTCTGGTTTGTTTGCATGTGTCTGGGATTGATTTAAACACCAGTGTAACTTTTTTTTCCACATTAAAAAATAGTCTGAATCAGGGCAGTAAAAGCAGAGTGTTAATAGGTGGAGCATAAGATATACAAACTCATCTTTCTCTCCTTCAGGAACTCATGAAGTAACCAAACAGCTCACTGATTTTACAACTACTCACAGGATTTTTTCTATATTCATTTTTACAAGATAACTGGGGCTTATAAGATTTCAGTGTCCTGCAAACATCTCACCTTGGAAATGCAAGAGACCTTATAAACCATGGCCATAGAACTGTGTATTATAGAGGTGTATATGTGGGGAGATTATGTGGCATGATCTCTAATGGGTAAACAAGACTTAACACAGATCAGTGCATAGCAAATCAGTTGGACTCATCTAGACTAATATGTTACACAAACACTTGGTATTAATAAAACACTGAGGACTGTGCTGTTTACTTATATAAATATACCGTCTCACTGTTTATTTAGCATGTTTGTGCTTGTTAAATCGTGCATTTGAATTTGGCATATAATTCTGAGTCCACACTGAAAATCTGGCTTGGATTTTATTTATTTATTTAAAGGAAGATTTTCCTTATACTTAATCTTTTCTATTGAAGCATGAGTTTAGACAACACTGTGACTGATTTGATGTAAAATGGATAATATGATTTTGGACAAACTTGTGGAGTCCACGGCAGCATCTAGTGCACGGTGTCATTATAGCAAAAAAAGGGATATAACAAATCCTAAGAAATTCTGAAATCCATGTTAATACTTAAAAAAAAAATACTTTTCACTCAAGTTGCTCTCAGTAATTTAAGTTGGGATGAAAACTGTTGTACTAATTTAAATCAGAATCACAGTAGAAGCAATTTCACTAGTGGGCTCAGACTTTTGGACCCCATTATATATATACATATATACACTATATATATATACACACTATATAAAAATGGTGTTGTAAATATGGCAGATAAACAAAACTAGCTGTTAATAAAACTGTTTGAACTATGCATTTTTATGCTGTAAGGAGCACTGTGCAATTAAGTAAATTTTACCTTTTAACATTTAACTCCTGATCTGACAGCATGCACACTAAAATACAAAGTGTTCAAGTTACAGTGTAGTTACTGCATAGTTAGCATTCTGCAGAGTTGACTGCACTGGAGAAAAAAAAAAACATATTGTACATGATACTCAGATGGAGAGCTAGAGAGAGAGACAGTGAATAATTATTGTTTGGCTGAATACTCTTCACACAAAATGAGTGAAATGTAGCTCAGAAAAAAATATTCAGCTCCCAAGTCTCAGACAGCATGGCTCCATCTGTATTCTGTAGTTGTTGTCTGTATGATGGCTAGTATGCTGTCAGCTGTGCATCTCTCTCTTTCTCTCTCTCTCTCTCTCTCTCTCTCTCTCTCTCTCTCTCTCTGAAGAAAAAATGCAGAAGAAAAGACTGAAAATGATTTCATTTCATTATGGAGCATAATCTTTAAAGGACAGCACAGATAATTTGCGTTTAGCTATTTAGTCCGCTTCTTAAATGGTGCCACACTTTCTCATTATAAGCCTTCTGTACCGGGTATGTATGTGTACTCTATTATAGAAGTACTCTCTGCAGTTACTCCCTGGATGCGGCACTTTAATGACAGTGATGCTTCTTGTGATGCTTCTTGGTCTTCACAGTCAAGGGATCTAAATTATAATAGCTCAAAATAAGGAAGCATCTGACCAAGACACAAATACACAAAATATTTTAATAATGAACAGATAAAGAACAAGCAGTGGCTCGTTTACTAGGGACAGTGTGGCGTGTCCAAGCCATCTATCTAGCTATCTGTCTGTCTGTCTGTCTGTCTAGACAGGATGTTTTTAAAAGATGGACCCAGTTTGAAATCACTATATCTCTGCAATCATGAACTGCCCATGAATGAAACTCTTACCAGGGCAGGGAATACAGTTTCAAAAGATTACTACTAGATGCCTCTCCCAGTGTAAAAACATCCCCTAGACTCAGCATTTAGGTTGCACAGGACCCCAAGACTTTGTACTACATACTTGGCCCCCAAGATCCCCAGATTTTATGCCATGCTACTGACCACAGTGGAAGAAGTCACTCTGAGAGGAATTTCAAACAGAATCAACTATTGTCTTGATGTTGTTTGTACAGCAGGGCATTTATAAAATGGTTACTAAAACTTGTAATCTTGATTAAACCATTTATAAATTTGTGCAATTGTAGCATGTTTCCATGGTGAAGTATACTGCTTTGAAATTGGGTGAGATCCTTAGAATGACCCATTCTTTCACAAATGTTTGTAAAGCCAGACTGCAAGGCTAGGTGCTTGATACACCTGTGGTAAGGGGACTCCATGAAACACCTGAATTCATTCCACTGAATTATTATTGCACCTAGTTGTCAAAACATTTGAACCACAATAAATGCAAATAGAGACCCATTGGGCAGGAATGTTCTTGCGCCATGCTCAGGGAAAGTTGTAAACAGGACAGTTAACAGGGTTGCCAGATTGAGCTTCATTTAAAAACTGTGTGGTATTTGTGATGCTGTGACAGATAACGTAACTGTTGAATCAGTCAAAGTTGAACAAAGGTACATCTAAAACCTCCGAAACAAAATGTTAGACTGTATGCTGGATGACCAAATGCTGACATCTCATTAAATAGAAATAGTCAAAAGTGAAATCCTTGTGACTTAATATTTTTTACAGCTTGCCATTATTAATGTTGTCTTTCCCCACCAAAATACATGGCCATGAAGAAAACCAGAAGTATGTGCATGTTGCTTGTTACTTAATTAGCCATCTATATTTGTTAGCCATCCATTTGTTAGGTCATTTGTTTGCATAAACTAATGATGAAAAGGCATGAAGAGACATTATAAATACCTTCTAATCTGATTACTTTAAGAAGTATAATCACTATTCAGTACTTTCTTCACTTAGATGTGCTTTGGAGAAAGGCTTTGGAATTCTTTTACAATCCATTTTGCACAAGACTGACATTCAAAAAATGGCATCCATTTTTTAAATGGCAAAAGGCTAATTAAGCATAACTATAGAGGGCTATTTTAACAGCCTTATAATTAACTTTCACTTGGCTATTTCAGACTCCAGTGATTGAAGTACACAAAGATTCATTCAGCACTGGGACAGGCTTTCCACATTGTCAGTTAAGAGCTTAGTCTAATGTCCATGCAATTTTACTCACTTTTAATCTTCAACTCATTTATAGGTTTTAGGACAAATTTCCTATTCACTTGAATTCTTTTGGTCAAATGAATGCCACATTTAGCTAGAAGTCATGTTTTTTTCCAACCTGCAAGAATTGCACTATTGAGCCATATGAATAGCAATGACACCAATGCTAAGACATACTGTTTAGTATAGTAGTATAAAGTCAGTTTGTCAATAAAAACGTACTGAGTACCAGGTAAAAGAACAAAAGCTCAAAAACATATGGATGGGTTATTTTTTTCTAAGGCTATGTAAGAAGAGTGCTTATATTCTGTATATATCAAGCTTCTCTTAATAAAGACACTTTGCATGATTATTTACCTCAGGGTGAATTGCTCCACACTATGTAGTAGTTTCTATTCAAGGCAAATTTCTACTTATCCCATGAAATGGAGCACACTGGCATTTTGTAAAATGTCCTACAAATTATGATGTCTCATTTGATGGCTCACATTTTATTTTAAACTTATACTTTTTTTCCTGACTTCAAAGAAAATATAGCAGGCTTCACATATTATTCATATGAGTAGTTCCAGTATTTAGTGGGACATGCAACTATATAATTTTACATGATATATGCATGTGAGCAAATCTTACTTGAGGAAAGGAAGTGCCAGCAGTGCAGTGGAAAAAGGCACAGTGTATCCACTGTGACTGTTCATTATCATTTGTCAATTACTTGCATTTGTGACTGTGCTTGATGTGTAGCTCTGCTGTCTACTGGGATTAGGAGGCTGGATGGTGTTGCCAGTGGCCATGCCAGCGTGATCTGAGTGGCAGAGTAGTTATTCAATCTAACTGTGTGATAGCAACTAAACATTTGTCAGATCCAAAACCCACTTTGGTGTTGGCCCTTTTTTTCTTTCTAAAATGTCGTGTTGGATCTGGAACTATGTCAACCAGGTGCTGTTCCCCAGAGCAAAATGAATGCAAGAGGTTGTTTTCAGATACTGTGCTTCACTTTAATATTTCAAGATCAGGGTAATAATTTGTTGGCCACTACAGAATTAATAAAAATATGATGTGTTAGTTGAGGCAAGCTAAAATGCCTATAATTATTTTGTTCTCTCCACATATTGTTCTAGGCCTGCGTATTGTTTCCACAGCATTGTCCTTTAACTACCCTTGCACATTTTACATGTAACGATTCTTCTGTCATTCATCTTTGAAAACCAATAATTAAAATGGAATATTTGGCAAGCACTAATTAAGTGCTGATGGATGATTATTTCAATCAATAAATGCACAGCAGTGGGTCTACTACATTGCTGTGATTGCACAACGAATGAAGGAGGAGATTTGGCTTTCTACTATGGACTCTGCTATCGACTGGATAACCATGTCAAAATAAAAAACCTTAATTACAATACATGGCCAAAAGTTTGTGGACACCCTACCATCACACCCATATGTGCTTGGTAAGCATCCCATTCTGGATTTAGTCTCCCTTTGTTGTTATGATAACCTCCACTCCTCTTCCCGTGAGTGTTTTCCAATAGAGTTTGGCTACAGGGATTTTCTCATTCAGTCATGAAAGTATTGGTACGGTCAGGCACTGATGTTGGCCTGGTACAGCAGTCAGTGTTCCAGTCCATCCCAGAGGTGTTCAGTGGGGTTAAGGTCAAGTCTTCATGTCTTAATGGACTGTGCTTTTTGCTAGAACAGATTTAGACCCCATAGTGCCTGTGAAGGGAAGTCTTAACATACAAAGAAAATTACACCATACAAAGACAATTATGTGTTTCCAAATGTGTGGCAAAAGTTTGTGAAAAAGCCACATATGGTCTATAGTCACGTGTCAACAAACTTTTGGCCATATAGGAACATATATAGGAACAAATAGTTTACCTGGTGGCATGTGAATGGGAAGGCGCGTGGGCTGGGACCTCCGGATTTCTTCGTCCAGGTCCCAGATGATGGCTTGTATGAAGTGACGATCCGGGAGGATCGGTTCTGGTTCTGAAGGGTTGCTTTTGGGCTCGAACTGTCTAGAGAGAGCATTGGCCTTACCATTCTTGGAGCCTAGCTTGTAAGACAAAATAAGTCGAAATGTGAAAAAAAAGGGCCCAGTGGGCTTGGCGAGGATTTAATCTTTTGGCTGCTTTTAAATATTCAAGATTCTTATGATTAGTGTAAACCTTCACTGGGTGCGTGGCTCCCTCCAGCCAATGTCTCCACTCTTCCAGGGCGAGCTTGATAGCCAGTAGTTTCTGATCTCCCACGTTATAATTGCGTTCTGCTGGAGATTTACGGGAGAAGAAGGCTATCGGGTGGAGCTTGGCTGGTTCGCATTGGTGCTGCGACATAACGGTGCCCACACCTTGGTTTGAGGCGTCTACTTCAACAATGAATGGGAGGTTTGGGTTGGGCTGCTTCAGTACTGGGGCTGACGTGAATGCCTGTTTGAGTAGGGTGAACGCGTGGTTGGCTTGTTGATCCCAGTGAAGCTTCCTAGCATTACCTTTGAGTAGGTTGGTGAGAGGGGTTGCAATGCTGCTAAAACCCTGAATGAACCTACGATAAAAATAGGAAACTTCTGAGTTCCTTGTGGTCGGGCATTTCCACTTGGTCATGGCTTCCACCTTCTGGTGATTCATGGTAATACTGTTGGGACCTAGGAGCCTAGGAATTCCACCTGGGATTGGTGGAACAGGCACTTTTCTTTCTTGGCATAGAAGTGGTTGTCTTTGAGACGTTGCAATCCCTGACAAACGTGGTGGATATGGGATGTCAGATCTGGGGAGTAAATCAAGATATCGTCAATGTAAGCAACGACACAGAAACCAAGCAAGTCTCTAAAAATCTCGTTAATGAAGTGCTGAAAAACGCTTGGAGCACAAGACAAGCCGTAGGGCATAACCAAGTATTTATAGTGTCGGTTAGTAGTACTGAAGTTTTCCACTCATCTCCCTCTCTGATGCAAATCAGGTTGTATGCACTGCGTAGATCCAGCTTGGTGAAGATCTTGGCATGTCGGAGTTGTTCAAGAGCTGTGGGCACAAGAGGGAGAGGGTAAGGGTATTTTACAGTCACTTTGTTTAACCCACGATAATCGATACATGGACGAAGCCCGCCCCCTTTCTTTTAAAAAAAAAAAAAAACTTGCTGAGGCTGGAGAGGAAGAGTGACGGATGTAACCTAGAGCCAGGGCCTCTTGTATGTATTCCTCTATGGCCTGCTGCTCAGGTAGGGAAAGTGCATACACTTTATTCTTTGGTGGAGTGCAACCTGGTAACAAGTCAATAGAACAGTCAAAATGGCGTTGGGGGGAGACCCGCTGCCTTTTCCTTATCAAAAACCATCTGATATGCATGATATTTGTAAGGTACCTGAACAGTGGTTTCTGTTTCTGGGCCCTGCACATTGGTAGTATATAGTGGTGGGATACATGGTTTGAGACAATTTGCAAAACAGGAGGTAGACCATCGTTAAATTTCTCGGTCCTTTTACGAAATAATGGGATCGTGGTGTCACATCCAATCCAGACCCAGGAGGATGGGATGAGCTGAGGATACAGGGTGAGTGGACTGGCCGACGAAGCTGGTGGCAGCACTTGAATCGAGAAGGGCATAAGCCACAAACACATGGCTCTGAAAAGAAATCTGTACACGGAGCACCGTGTGCACCGGGGTGTGGGGTTTAGGCACACCACCAGTGCAGCGAGTAGAAGTAGGCCTGGTCAGACATTGTTGTACTGCGTGTCCATCTTCACTGCAGTAAAAACCCAGATGGAGCAAGGATCATCATCGTCTCTCTGAGGCTGGCAGCCGAAGTGGACCAAGCACCATCAGTTCTGCTTCTTCCACTGGAGTGATGGGCAAAACGCTGGGTGGTCTGGCTTGCAACAGATCATCCAGCGAGATGGCGATGAGGATAAGCATGTCTAAGGACATCTGGGTGTCCCGGCATGCGCCCTCTCTCTGCACGCTGATGTTCAGTCTGGGCCGAAAGACGTCTCACAGCGCGGGCTCATTCCAATCACTCTCCGCTGCAACCGTGCGAAATTCTAGGGCATATTCAGCTACTCAATGGCTCCCCTGCAACATAGTGAGTAAGCGCTCACCGGCACCCTGGCCGTCAATGTAATGATCAAAACCTTGGCGAACAGCAGCTAGAAAAGCTTGATAGGAACGAAGTTGCTCACTTGAGTGGTGCCAAGCCGCTGTAGCCCATTGGAGTGCCTTGCCACCGAGTAAGCTGATTATAATTGCCACCTTTTGCTAATCTGAGATACCCTCATTGAGGGTAAAGTACAGATTGCATTGGATCAGAAATCCTTGACACCCTCCTGGATCCCCTATGTACCGTTCGGCTAGAGCACCAGGAGTGCGGGGCTTAAGTGTGGGCGAAGCCTCACCACGCTGCGTGATGGTTTCCCATTGACGAAGGGTGGTGCGGACCTCCTTCAACTGCTGTGTGCTATGAAACAGAGCCTGTTGCAGTCTCGTGCTGTCTGCTGACACCATAGTGCAGCGGATCAACCTGTAATGATCCCACGCTGAGGACGGAGTCAAGTGCAGTATTTTTATTTTGCACACAGGTGGAGACAAAAAACACAAAAAGGAAACCGTTTATGTGAGATACGGAAGTCAATATTCAAAAATCCAGTCTTGATACAAAAGTGCAGTTTATATACAAGTGTGACGTCTATATACAAAAATCCACGGAAGAGCGTTATAAAAAGGCAAACGAGTCCAAAAACAGGAAAGGAAAGTCCATGGCAAAAACGGGGAGAAAACAGGCTGGGAATTACGCTCTGACCGGAACTGCAAAAAACAGAAAAAGAGAACAAAACTGAGAGCAAGGCAGAACAGAATGAAGAAAAAAGCAATAAATGAGATGGGAAGAAAGCGTAGACAAAAATACTTAACTTAGGCAGGGTAGGCAGATGCAAAGAGTCTTGACATATGAAGTCGAGTTGATCCGCACTGGGAATAGAACCTGCTAATGAGCTTAATCTCAGACAGGTGGAGGTGTTTGCTCTGGCTTTGGGGAGCTGTAGTTCTAGGTTGTAGTTCCTTGTTTAGGTGTTTTTGTCACCCATGTGTGGCGATGGACGTAACAGTATGTCTGTTTGCCTGTCTCTCTGTGTGTATTTGTCTACTGATCTATTTATTTATTTATTATTTTTTTTTTATGGCATTGAGTTAATAAGTACACAATAACTAGCATCCATGCTAATGATAACCGGGCATGAATGGCCTTTTTAATAAATTAATTCAATTTTAAATTTAATATTTCCTTTTAATCCATATTTTGGGAACCAATGTTGCACTTTCAAACTGACCATGCAAGTCAATATCACAATATTACTAAAAATATACACAGGCCTAGGTAAAACATACTTTTGTTTGTTTGTTTGTTTAGCTGTTCTTCAGAAATTCAGATGATGCTGATGATGAAGTTACTTTTAAACATGTGACTTCTGCACTATTTCAAATATTTCTAACAGGATTGAGTGAATGCCTGTGAGACAAAAAAACAAAGCAAAACAAACAAACAGAACATTTCCATAACCTATAATGGATGATTCGTGGGAAATGATGCTTCAAGCATGATGTGTTAAATGGATTCACAAATTACAAGACATTTAAGTAGTATAAAAAAAGCTGTATGTATTCAAGATAGAAAGCAGTTATAGTAGTATAAGATGGGCAAAAATGCTGTTTTCTCAGGGCTGGAGATTTTACACATTTTGGATAGTTAGACAGTTGTTTGAAATATGCACAAGGTCATTGTGAAAGACATGTTACCTATGTTTAGAATGTCTTTCATAGCCCTTTAATTTCTTTAACAGCAATGGAACATAAAACCCTTAATGTATTTTTTTGTTTGTTTTTTTAAATGTCATATATATTATAGTTGCACACATTATTTTGGATTATCTCTGAGGGTATATATATGTAATATAATGGCTAAAGGAAGATCAATCAAATCCCTGCCATAATTTAGACAGTGCTTTCCTAAAAAAAAGTGCTATATTTTGTTTATAGTAGAAAACTCAATGAAAACATTTAGCTAGCAAATGAATTTGTTTGAATTTATTTATTTATCAATTGT
>JAOVVH010000043.1:16920283-16932548 GCA_028566435.1 Scorpiodoras heckelii
AACAGAAATTCAAAAAAATAGAATACTGTGGAGAAATCAGCCCAAATTTTGCAGGGCATGAATGTTTTAAACTGAGTGTGACACACTAATTATCTACTAAACTCAAAGCACCTGCACAGGTTTCCCCAGGTGTCATTACATTGCTTCAGTTTGGTTCAATTGTCTCAGTTGGGTTCAATATGGGGAAGACATAACAACTGTCCAGAAGACCCTCATTGATACCCTCCATAGGATGGGTTAGCCACAAAAGTTCATAGCTAAGGAGGCTGGCTGTTCGCAAAGTGCTGTGTCCAAGCATATCAATGGAAAGTGTAGTGGAAGGGCAACATGTGGCAGGAGAAGATGCACCAGCAAAGAGATTACCGTGGGCTTCAGAGGATTATCAAACAGAGAAGATTCAAGAATCTGGCAGAGATCCAGAAAGAGTGGAATGAGGCAGAAGTCACAGCTTCAAATACCACCACATTCAGACGCATCTGGGAGATGGGCCACAACTGTCGGGTTCTTCAAGGTCAAGCCACTTCTGAACCTGAGCCAACATAGGAATCATCTCAGCTGAGCCAAAGAGAAGAAGGGCTGGACCGTTGGCCAGTGGGCCAAGGTCCTCTTTTCCGATGAAAGTAAAGTGTGCCTTTCATTCGGGAATCAAGGTGCAAGGGTTTGGAGGAAGAAGGGTGAGGAACAGAAGCCAAACTGGTTGAGGTCCAGTGTGAAATATCCACAATCAGTCATGATTTGGGGTGCAATGTCCAGTGCAGGTGTTGGTAAACTCTGCTTTCTTAAATCCAAGCTCACTGCAACAGTCTACCAGAATGTTTTAAAGGACTTCATGATTCCTTTTGCTGAGGATCTGTATGAAGATGCAGATTTCATCTTCCAGCAGGAGCTGGCCCTTGCCCAGAAGCACCAAAACCTGGTTTGATTCCCATGCCATCACAGTGCTTGACTGGCCAGCCAACTCGCCGGACCTAAACTCCATTGAGAATCTATGGGGTATTCTCAAGAGGAAAATGAGGGGCAGAAGACCCAACAACGAAGAAGAGCTGACAGCAAGCATTAAGGAAATCTGGGCTTCCATAACTTCCAGGCACTGCCACAGGCTGATTGCCTCAATGCCACGTTACATCGAGGCAGTGATTAAGGCAAAGGGATTCCCAACCAAGTACTGAAGATTGACATGTCATTTTGAAAGTACCATATTTTGATTGATTTGATATGATCCTAATTTCTTTCTTTTTTTTCTGCAAAAACTGAGAAGTAGTTTGGGCTGATTTCTCCACAGTATTCTAATTTTTTGAATTCCTGTTTTTGTGGGTTTCATGAGCTGGAAGCCCAAATTATGTAAAAATAAACAAATGAATACTTGAAATAATTTAAATTGTGGGCCCTGAATATATAATCTATTAAAATTTTACTTTTTGAATGGAATTATGGAAATTAAACAACTTTTCCATAATATTCGAATTTTATGGAAAGGGTCTGTATATATACATATATATATATATATACAGTATATATAAACTTTGGACACAGAATCTTTTTGTGTCTCAGTTCTCAAAGCTGTTTCATCAAACTTTTGGGTTTTTTGGGTTTGTAATTAGTGTAAATGCACTGACACTGATACCAGGTTCTAAGCCCAATCCCAAAGAGCACAGTTTTCCCTTCTTGTAATGCAGCAGCAACCCTTAAATCTCAGTAGTTCAAACAGGATTATGGGAGGTAAAAGTCATTTAAGGCAATGTGTGAAACTTGAGCGCAAAGGTGACATTACTGTGCACTATTGCAGTCTTCTCAGTGATGGACATGGAGGTTGACACTAAAGCGTCGATTTCTTTTCTTCTACTACATTGACTGGCAACCTGAAATCAACCTGGGCGCACATTTACACCTGAGCTTATCAACAGTTTTTGCTCATTTTCACTAGAAAATAGTAAAAAGGAAAGTGACAGCACTAAAGGAGCTGCCCTGTCTCAAAATCTCATCACAGAGTGATGTGTGAAACCAGCATGCCAAGTTTCTGACAAGCAAGAAATGATCTTCCATGTAGAATACAGCACCTGAGCTAAACTGAGTGTATATTTTGATAGATTTACAGTAACTCAAAAGCTTTACGACAGGATGAAATTGAATATGTCTGCCAGCAAGAGGTTTACCTGTCATACACACACTTTTCTTTTTTCAACAACCTGTTTTCTATACATGATTTAGTACCATTGTGAGGTTTTGAAATTACATTGAGTTGGTCTTGGTTTGCATTAGCTTTTGTGAGTTTGTATGGTTACATTTTACCATTTGCTGTAGGATTGTTTAAAACATGCTTTTAAAAAAAATAAAAAACTTTAGCTCATAATGCATCTTTCAAATTAAAAAGTGAATTTTTCGACAATTTCCAGCCAAAATATTTCATTTACATTCCTAAGAAATATAGTTAACAGAGGTTTTCTGTATAATAATCAAATGTTACCTAAATCAACTATAGATTCAATTTTATTTCACATTAATAAACTCAAAATAGATACCTTGACAGAAATCAAGTGTCTCACACCCACACATCATTTAAGGGGGAATAACTGAGTTAATTGCACCAACCAGAAGATTATTAATGTGAGATGTTGTGGGGTGTAGGGTGTCAATAGATACATTCCATGTAATGTGCACTTCTCTGGCTTCACCAGCTGGGAACCACCTCTGCGATGACAGAACTTTGCTCTGATTGACTTGGTTTATTTATTTATTTATTTATTTTTATTTTAAGAACTTCAGATCCATTATCTCCTGTGGTTATCTATCGCAAAGGGGATGCCATTTATTCACATTCCTCCTTCTGACAACTAATTTCTAAATATCAGCACCATAGAATATAGTTTAATTTCAAGCAAGAAAGCTGTAAAAACAGTTCAAGAGATGTAATGCTGTTGTAGCTATTTGATTGAGACATGCTGAAAGCCATTTCTTATGTAGTTCAAGTGTAATCAGTAGGTTTTAGTTTTTATTTTATCCTCTTCTGCGAGTCAGACACCTGGTCTGGAGACAGAATTCAGCAACAAAAAAGACAAATACCATGAGATCAGCTATTGTTGTAGCTCTCATGCTATGGGAAGCAGAATGTGTCCGATTTGACAGCAGTCTTTTTATACTCCACCCCTGCAGTCAGTGGCAGTTCACATTAGACCATCAAGTCAGCCGAAGTCAGCTGAAGCTGAAGTGGAATGCAACCTAATGACATGGATTGGTAGCAAAGGCAGATGCCAGTGCAGAACTCTATTTATTTTAGCAGACCACATTAAAAAAAAGAGTATGAACATGAAACACAACAGACAAGAACTAGATATACGGCAATATCATGATATTCAATTATTATAGGTGGCTTTATAACACCAAATCAGTCATTCTAAAATCATATGTAGATTGGCTCAGTTTATTGGGGAAAAAAGAAGATTGCAGTTTTTGGCACATTTTGAAGTGATAAGTCATTCTAGCATACTGCAATATTGATATCTGGAGTTCCTATACAAAATGCATGAGGGTTGCAAGGTCTGGGGTTTCACAGGGCTAGATAGACATGTAGCTAAAGCTTGCAAACTACAAACACAAGAATGTAATGGGCTATAATGCACACAGTGGTGCTGATATTCATCTGGTAAAATATATGATTTTTGTCAGTATCTCAGAAAAAAGTTTACATTTTAATGAAGCAATAGCATTACAGCTGAACATTGCTGTGTGCCTTTGTGTCAAGCTCCCACAAAAAGTACTTATTTTTCATACATTTCATAAATTACAGGCATTTTCACCTGTCCCAATTAACTTTTTATGAGAAATTAATTTTTTTTTTTTTTAAATGAAGCACATGGTGAAGGCTAATGTCCATCCATACACCTTAGCTGGTCTATTGTTAATCAGCGGAAATGAAACGGCTGGCTAACTCAGAATGTGGAAGGGAGTGTGCATATAGCAAATTCTTATAAATGCTGATGTGAAGTTTTTTGTTCTAAAAATATGTTGAATATTTATATAAGAAATCTCAGTAGTAAGTATGCCACAGGAAGAGCATAAGAAGTACTCTTGGTGCTGCTGTTACAGGCATTTTCTTACACGTAAATCCGATACGAGATAGTTAAAGTGAGAATGATTTGCTGTGCTCCACCCATAGAACACTCTCTCACTCTCATGGATTCATCATACAGACAGTGTGTAGCTTTGGAGGGAGGCCTAAATGGAGGAAGTGGAATTTTCTCAGTTTCTTGCTTTCAAAATCCATCTTATTCTTGCTGGTTTCTTCAAAATTACATACACTAGCTTTAAATATATAACCTAAAAATTTGGAATGCCAACCTCACTTGTACTACTGTCTGACATCCACCCAAAATGCATCACAGTTAATCAATAATTATACATATAATTCGGTGCTCTAATTTAGCTTATTTACTTAACTCATTTTTTAAATTTAAGTGTGATTTAAAGCTATGTGCCTAATGTGTCTGTTTCTCCTTTCCTAACATAATTAATTGCTCTCAGGGATGTATCAGTGTCGATCAAAATGCTGCTGACTCTTCTTAAGTGCTAATTACAATCATTAAAATATAATTAAAAGTGCTGATTACACAAGCATTTGAGTTGAATATTCAATGACACAATAATGTGAATATACTTTGTATATTATATGGCATATTCAAGGATGCCTATATTATATTACATTGATGTTTTCATAGAAATTCTGCTTCTGGTATAAAATATCTGAGAATAGGTCATGGCTGTTGAAGTTAAGTTATTAAAGCTTGTGTTTATAGTTTATAACCCACCTAGAGATACATTGTGAGAGTTATCAGACCTTGAGGAGCTCACCTGCCTGGTAGATGCTGCTACCAGCTTGATTTTTTTTTTCTTGACATGAAATAATCAGTTTATGCACCAGAAAGCCACACTGATTTATCAGCAACCTATTGTCAGATGTTCCAAGAACAAAAGATTAAATTAGGCACTCCTTCAAAGCTCTGTTATACATTCATTAACTGAAGATGCCATTGATTGACAAGGTTAGTCCAGAGCTGGAGCAGATGGGACTGCTATTCTCCTCTCCCTGAATTATAGCTACATTTGACACTGCACTTGATGATTGATGAGAAATATTATAGCCAGGAGGAAAAGCAAAGTGGAAGATAAATGGGTTTAATGCTGGAGCTATCGTCATGTCTAAGCACCACATCTATTTATTAATATTTGATTCACTTCAGTGGCGATCCATCTCTGTTTATATGATACTTGTTGGATTGAATCTGTCATTTCATTATTTGCTAGCATTTGTCTCATGCTTCTTTGTGGTGTCCCTAGGTGGTCTGGGCAAATCACCTCTGAGGTAACGTCTTTCTAGGTCATGGTGGGTTTTGGATTTGCAGCAATAGCCAGAACAGAAAACACGATAGACATACATGTCAGAGTGTTACACAAGGGTGTGTCCTAGTTCAGGAGCACTGTAGACCTTGCCTAAGCTGGCCGATCCAGTGTTTATTGAAGTTTTGTAATATTTTGGAATTTGATATGTAAATCAGCTCTAATTAGTGACGGTATTTGAGTGACTCCCAAAATCTGTTTTGTTAATTGATATGGAATCTGTTCAAAGGTCATGTGTTGACAAAAAGCTGCTTGGAGGAAAGGCATGGTTTTGATTTGTTTGTCAAGGGAATTGGACAGATCTCAGCTATTATTCAGTCATAAGTATCTTAGAGTGCTTTGTTTTTGATTAAGCTCCCTGGAGCTTGAAAAGCCAGTTAAAATGTAAATTCAGTTGTATTCCTATGAAAACAATATTAAGCCTGATAAGGTTGCACAGACTCTCACAGCCATTATAGAATGCTGGTATTTGCTTGCGAAAACAGTATGTGTTAAAAAAAAGACATCTTGGTGTAGTTAAATCTTGGTGTTCTTTTGTTTGTTTGTTTGTTTCTTGTTTTTCTACAAGAGTCCATTGTATTCACAGATTTTTTTTCTGATTTTTAAGGGTTAGCAATGTATTCAGAGTAGGGTTAAAGGCCTAACCTGCCAAAGGAGAAGCATGCTGGCCCCAAGGCTTGTTCCTAGAGTTTAATAGGATGAAAGAAAAGACAAAAAAGAAAAAAGGCTATTATCATTTGAAAGTCTATTTTATTCCAGTGCCAAAAGCCAGAATTGGCCTTCTATTTGTAGCAATCCCCACACAACTATAAATTTCATCTAAAAAGTAAATAAGGAACTTCACACATCTTCTATCCTTCTTTCTTTCTTCTCCTTGACATTGCCAGGCTGATGAATATGTGAGTTATCCCATTTAAAAGGTTAACTGCTTGGGTCATTGACAGCTGACCCATTATTGATAGAGTCATTTGTAACATTATCTGGACATTAGCTTGCTAAAGCACAGAGGTTGCCAACATGAGTTGTCATTTTATGGGGTTTCAAAACATTTAGTTTATTGAAATTACTTTTTTAATTATGTTTAATGCATTATTATTATTATTATTATTATTATTATTATTATTATTATTATTATTATTATTATTATTATTATTATTATTATTTGTGTATATACTCTGTGCTGTTAATGACATGAAAGTAATTTTAATATCAAGAAAACCTTTAAGTAACTTTAACTTTCAGTGCAAAATCTATTTAAAAAATCTATCTGGTGCAGTGTATAACCTCTCCATATTAATAAATTATTTCCCAAATGTTTAATCCAGATGTTTCTAGAATCATCTGTTACTATGACTTCTTTTAGAAAGTTTCTTATTAATGACACTATTCCTACTGAAGCTTCTTCTCCAATTACCATAGCAAAAGCCAGCTGTTCCTCTATGACTGATGTGTGTAGCTTCTACTCTGCAATAACTGCTACATTTATTGCCACTTCAAAATTACTGGGAATTTGGTGATATTTGTCTGTTACCCCTTTGTCTAACCATTCATTAAGGACTGTTATGCATTATAATCTCCAGGGTCAGACTAAGGCACCTTACCAGGATATCCTATACAATGTCAAATTGGTTGCTATTTTTTAATGTTACATCAGTTTAATGAGCGACAGAGACCACAAATACAATGAATCTGCATGACAAATGCGCAAACTCTTTCCCTTCCATTGTGCTGGCAGGTCTCTGAGGTAAAATCGAATCAGCCAATCATGTAGCAGCAGCACAAAAGAACTTCCGGTGAAGTGATGTTCCCTAGCTCCCTACACACTGTGCAGTTCCCTTTAAATAAAAAAAAAGTCATCAATCATCTTTAATATTTCCCTTTTATCAAATAAAGTCAAGTGAATAATGATTTAATAATTTTTGGTTCTTTTCAAAATTTTGCTGCAGTGACAACATAAAACCCTACACATAACAGATATTGCACATAACAGATATTGCACTTAATTCAGTATGGTATGTCACATGGATGTTTTATTCCAAGGCATTCAAAGCTCTGACAGCAGATGGGTAGAAACTGTTTTTCAGTCTGTTTGTCCTTGCTTTAATGGCCCTGTACCGTCTGCCTGATGGAAGTGGCTAAAACAGAGAATGGCCAGTGTGAATGAGTCCTTAAAGATGTTGTTGGATCTCCTGAGACAGTAAGAGCCATGCAGGTCCTCCAGTGTAGGTAGAGGGCATCCAATGATCTTCTCTGCCATTTTGGTGACCCTCTGGAGCTCTTTTCTGTTTGCCACCATGCAGCTGGCAAACCACGTACAGAGGAAGTATGTGAGGATGTTCTCCTTGGTGGAGCCCTAAAAAGACACAAGCAGTCTCTGGTTTATGTTATTTTTCCTGAGGACTGTCATGAAGTGGAGTCTTTGCTGTGCCTTCTTTACCAGCTGTGTGGTGTTCTTGTCCCAGTTCAGTTTCTCCTCTATGTGAACTCCCAGGAAACGGAAGTCTCTGACACTTTCCACACAGGTCCCACCAATAAGAATGGGGTGAATGTCCGTTTTGTTTTTCCTGAAGCCTATGATTAGTTCCTTGGTTTTGGATGTGTTCAGGAGCAGGTTATTTTCTCTGCACCACACCATCAGCTGTTCCACCTCATCCTGATAAGCTGACTCATCTCCTCTAGTGATACAGTCATGGCATCCTCTGTTGACCTATTGGCCTTGTACGCAAACTGGTATGGGTCCGAAGTGGGGGTTAGGAATGTCATGATATGACTTCTAACCAGTTTTTCAAAACACTTCTTCACCACTGGTGTGAGTGCAACAGGCTGATAGTCGTTGAGGCTGGTTATGTGGGATTTCTTGGGTAGAGGGACTATGGTGGAGGTCTTCAGGCATGATGGCACGGCAGACTGTGTCAGGGACAGGTTGAAGATTTTCGTGAAGATTCCAGCAAGCTGGTCTGCACAGTCTTTTAACACCCATCAGGAGACGCCATCAGGGTCCGTTGCTTTATGTGGGTTGACACCCCTCAGTGTGCGCCTCACCTCGTGCTCCCCCACCATCAGGGTGAAGTTGCTCCCAGTTGCTGGAGGCGACTTGGCTGCTCCTAGTGACTCAGACACATGAATCTATTTTCTTAAAAAAAAAAAAAAACATCTTTACAATACTTCAACCATATGGCTATTAAATCACAAAACACACACAAAAAATATCTCTACAATAGTATAGTTTATTCATTGCTCTATTTGATGCATTCCCCTTATATGGAACATCTCAAAGTAGTAACATGAATTAACTGGTTTGATACATAACTTTGAAACTAAGTATTCACATTTACCTTTCTAAGAACTGATGATGCATAAACATTATTGTCCTCTTGTATTTACATTGTTTGTGTTAGAATGTATGCATAATTGTGCTATCTCCTGAGGTGTATGGAGAAAAATAGAAAGTCATCGGTTGGTTGTGCAGCCTAATAACCATAACGTTAGAGATAGAATTGATGATGGTGTTAACAAGTGTGTCAGATTACATCTCTGAGGTCATTAAAATACAGTAGAATATTGAGATACAGAAGCAAACTGTAAAACTTTAGTTAATTTTGTATGAGAATGAGGAAAGTGGGTAACAAGATTGAATAACAAGACCATATAGTATACCTGCAGTCTTTATACACTTACAGTTATGTATAGCACACTGATGGTTCTTAAATGTACATTGATTTTTTTAGAAAGGGATGAAATTGTTTTATTTTTACAAATTTGCTTCAATGGAGTTTCAGAGAAGAACATGCAGCTTAACCTTAAATTACACAGTCTGTGTGTTAAAATCCAAGCAAGTGAATATATTATTGGGACCCAACTGGCTTCAGAGAGTTTCATTCATAGAAGGAACAATGGTTTTGGCTAATAGAGCTACAGAAAACCCTGAGGTGGTTTGGCACTGTCAAATTTTGAATTATATTATTGGACCTTTCAGCCATACAGGTACGAATGAATGATGAATCTTTGCCCCTCTGGAAAAA
Source organism: Scorpiodoras heckelii (assembly GCA_028566435.1). Classification (NCBI taxonomy): domain Eukaryota; kingdom Metazoa; phylum Chordata; class Actinopteri; order Siluriformes; family Doradidae; genus Scorpiodoras; species Scorpiodoras heckelii. Next base: position 16,929,697 of record JAOVVH010000043.1, read on the forward strand.
AAGTGAAGAAGTATTAGTTAAACTGCTTCAGGATATCCAATTTCTATCCAATAAATCTAAATGCTCCTCCATTACACTCAATGTTACAATGAATCACTTTCTTGAAGCATTGCTCCTGATATTATAACAAACATACAGAGTTTGTGTGTATACCTTATCACTTCTTATGTAGCAACACCCACAGTGAAGGTTTGTAAACTGATGGATGAAGTAATAAAGAGTTATAAGAAAAGGTATGACTGCTAATCACTAACTCCACAGTCTAGCCTAAAGCCCAGTTAATACAATGTTTGAGCATTTTCCATAAAGCAGTACATCTTTTTGGGCTCTTAACTCAGGAACTGCTTCATTCATTATCTTCCACGTTATCCCACTAGTCGGGGATCCACTGGGATCCCAATCCCAGCATCATCGGGCGAAGGCGGGGTACACCATGGACAGGTCTCCAGTCCATCGCATGGTCAACACACACTCATGCACACATTCACATCTACGGACAATTTAGAGCGACCGATCAACCTAACATGCTTGTCTTTGGACTGTGGGAGGAAACCGGGGTACCCGAAGAAAACCCACGCAAGCACGGGGAGAACATGCAAACTCCACACAGAACGGCCTGAACCGGGAATCGAACCCGGATCGTCTTGCTGTGAGGTGACAGTGCTAACCACTACACCACCGTGCCGCCCAACAGTAAGTATTCAGAGCTATTAATTTTTCAACAGACAAGCTAATCAAGACAAAATAGCCAACAGGAAACAAGTGTCAGTAACATGTTCCAATATTTCTCTAGACCTGAAAAGTGGGTAGTTTGAAAAAAAGGTTCTCTAAGTCGTTTAATGCTTGATTGTAAATATCAGGAAATGAAATCTGATCTGTTGCCTGATATTCATCTTTTGATCACAAACAAAAAATGTCTCCAGTGTGTAGTAAAAATTGTACTGGCCTTGTGATTTTAATACTTTTAGAGGGGACCGTATGTAGCTGCACAAATGCTTTTATCTCTTAGACTACTTTGACAAGGTGAATGTTTCTAACATCAGTTAGATCAGTTAACATCTGGTTGTATTACTTTATTTAGGATTCCAAGCATCAGTTCATCTGGACACAAGGTTTTGTATGGAGATATGTTTCATCACTCATCCGAGCGACTTCTTCAATCTCAGATCATTGTAAACAGCCCCAAGCTTATATGCACATTAGTATAATGATCAAAACTAGCACTGTTGCATAACAATGGAACCGCTGGTCAGTTTCATCTGCAAATCAGCATTGATCATTAATTACAATGGCACCGTGTGTTGGTTTCGGTTATTATGAACCTATCCCTTGTTCAGTGATGGTTGTTGCCTCTTCACATATATGGACTTTTTAACTTCCCATTCAAACCAGCATTCCTCCCTATCAAGGATGTGCACATCTTCATCCTTTGATCTGCTCCAGCACTGTTTGGGCATTTTCCTGGCTTTGATGAATGACCAGTTAGAATAACCACATTCACCCAAGGCCTGCTTAATATTACATTTCTGTCCTATCTCTGACTAGAAATTTCTGATCACAATCTAAGAAGGCTAACTGGTTATTTTTCGCATCCTTCCTGGTGAACTTGATGTGCTTGTCCACCGAGTTAATATGTCAGTGAAATGTAGTACTTCCTGAGATTTCATTTTAACCCAGGTATCATCCACATAAGAGAACCAATGGCTAGGTGGTGTCCCTGAACTTAGCGCATTCTTTTCCTATTCCTCCATATACAGAGGTTGGCAAGGATAGGTGAACCTGAGGAACTCATAGCACACCCTTGTTTCTATCTATAGTTCTGCCCCCTGTATGTAAGTAGGTGGACTGAAGACACAATTCCAGAACAACGGAACCAGTGGTCAGTTTCATATGCAAATCATCATGACCATTATTTAGAATGGCTACGTATGCTGTTGACATAGGATTGGGAATAAGATGGTGAAAGATCGATGAACCGAGGCGGGGCCTGATTTGCATGAAACTGACCACCGGTTCCATTGTTAGGCATTGGTACTGATTCTGGTTGTTATGCAGATGTGCTGCATATAAGCTTATTTACAATGAGCTAAGATTGAAGAAGTCACTCATAAAACATATCTTGTCACTAAATCTTGTGTCCAGATAAACTGATTCAACTTTCTAGGAATTATTTATCTGGATAATTGAGCATGCATCAAGACATGGAAATCTGTTGTTTTTGTTAGGAGTCTTCTTTGTCTTCTTCTTAAAAAATACTTTTTCTTGTTCTCCTAACATTTCTTGTCTTCGCAAAATTGGTTGCAAACCTACTTAGAAGAGTGCACAACTCAAAAATGATCGAAAAGCATGTCTGTCACATGACGGTCAGTTCTTTGAGGTACAGCCTAATTTGCTCAAACAGATGATTGGTTTCATAGATTCGCACATAAATGGTATGGTATATACCAGACAATATTGTGATGTCTATGAAAAGTTGCCTTTGGATCATAATATGTGTTTATATTTCTCCATTTTCACTGTATGTTTGCAAACATATGCAAATTCAACAGATTCTGTCAATGCCAAGAGTCATGCTACATTTCTTTATTTCAACAGGATTGCACATAAAATGTACTCAAGCTCAGATAAATGGGTGAGTGAGTGAGTGAGTGAGTGAGTGAGTGAGTGAGTCAGTGAATAAGTGAGTAAATGAATTATAAACCAAATCAGTGAGGTACTAAATGTAGAAGAACCATTTAAAATCACACAGATATGTACATAAAGACTGCTGTACAGATTTCAAGTGTTTAAAATGAACTGCCACTTGTCTGTTTTTTTTTAATTAAGACAATAAGAGTTTGGTTAAAGATCGG
>JAOVVH010000043.1:16956061-16967823 GCA_028566435.1 Scorpiodoras heckelii
TGACTATTTAATGACAAATTATAATGGCTTCTATATGGTTCTTGAACAGTGGGAATGAAACAACACTCAACACTCAAACAACACTTTCTTACTTAAAACAGAATTGGTAACCAAAATAACATGTAATTAATAATGCTCAACCTTCAAGCAACTGCTAAATTAATAAAGATGGCTCTGTGCTTAGGTTCTGTTCAGGGAAAATTACCTATATTAAAAAGATTAATATAAGTAATTATATAATTATAAGTATAATGTAACAAAGTATTATTTGTTGGCACAGTTTTATGCAGAACAAGAAAAGCATATTTTATGTTGCATAATAGTACAATATTGTTTACTATGAAAGTTATACTACAGATTAAGAACCTGAAATAAAGAATTGTAATGTTTTTATCAATAATAGCTCATTCAAAATAAAACACCTGAAAAAATATATATATTTCTGAGCAGAAATGTATTTACCAAATAAGTATTTTTTTCATTTCACTGTTGAGGTGTATGGGTATTATATTAAAAAAGAAAAAAAATCAGAAACTAGTTCACAGTTAGTATATCAAGTATGTACAGCTAAAAAAAAGAGACCACTATGAGGAAAACAAACAAGCAAACAAAACAACAAACAAACAGACAAAGTAGATTCTTGAAAAATAAACTAAGCTAGATATTAGCTCACAAACTAACAGGTTTTAATGATCTAATTTTTATTTGTTTATGTCAAATGGGTTTTTACTGTCATTCCTATGTGTAGCTTAGATACATTGGTACCAAATGTCATTACTCCAGCACAATGGTGCAACACATAAGGCAAATTGCTGTTAACTCCAAGTTTGTATATGCATGATGGTTGTCTCACATATCCTGCATCCATTTGGTGCATAAGTTGTGCACGACCACAGAAAATAATGTTACATTTATGCAAGGTGCAGTACACACAAAAACGGTAGGGGCCAGTGCAAGCATGCAGCAGCATCAAAATGGTATGTTGGAATGGAAAGTTTTGAAGACAGCCTGCATGACCAAGTCCGCATTACCCACATCCATATGATGTCTCCTATGAAGGTACCACTGTTGTTGATTTTTCTACTGTGATTGCAGAATTATCCATAGGCTAATCTCCCCAAGTGTCACCATGGTTATGTTATGTAAAACCAGAAGTTCTTTATGGTCAGTGTTCTCAGGTCTCTCTGTCTGGAAGTCTCCAGTAAAATGTGTATCACATAGGCAAGTTTATGAACAGTTATGTTCACAGTACAAATGCTTCTCTACACTACTGCATTGCCAAACAGCAAGTATATCTCTAGTATAAGAGTACACATAACTACATAAAGAGCAAATGCACAACAGTCAATTGTAAGGAATAAACAACAGTGGGAATTTGACTGTGGAACACACTTTATAGTATACATTCCTATAGAATAGATTATACATATATGTATACAGCTTTATGTAAAATATATTTTAAAAAAATTAAAAATAGGGAACTTGTGTTAGCATGCACACACACACACACAAACACACACACACACACACACACATGCACGCACAAACTCACACGACTGAATGATTAAAATAAAAATGATGTGTTTTATAGATGCAGCATCTATATATTTTAACACTTTTTATGATCACACTTTCAAAAACACTATCATGAAAGTCATTGCATTTGCCCCCTCCACATAGGCTGTAATCATATTGCTAAAATTATGCTTCAATGAATGTCAAATTCTTTTCTGTATGTGCAACTAATAGTCTCATTTTTGTCCACATTACGACTCATATAATAACTTGATATATCTATATCACATGTTCTTTAATGTGCGTTTTCAATCTTTTATTTTATCATCATGGAGTTCATTGAATGTTAATCCTCGATCAAATGTTTATCATATTTTTTTTTTATTAAGTTGTGTGCAGCAATAAAAAGGTAAATATAAAATGTAAATGAACATCCTGAGATGCATTTTATAAAGTGATCGGGGGTAAAATTAGGTGACTTTTATTATTATATTTTCAAAGCTGTTATTAATTGGTAATTGTGTTCAGATGGATGCAAGCAAACTATGTCAAACATAATATCAGTCAGAGCATATTCACAGCATGGATACACGCAAGGAACTAGGCATGGCAGGTCTTCCTCAGCCTGTGCTCTGTCTTGTTAATTGAACTTTTATTGTTTCCCTGTTTCTCAGCCACAGAGCAGCAACTGACTTCAGATGTGTGATGACAAATGCAACACACTGAGTTCCAGTGATTATGTGGAATGCTGGACTCTTATTATATTTCCAGGCCTTCAGAGAAAATCAGGGCTTATTAAAGTAGGCATGTTCCAAGGTTTGTATACAATCCCCATTTCCAGAAAAGTTGGGACACGTTTTCAAAATGCAATAAAAACTAAAAACTGTAATTTGTTAAATTGCTTGAACATTTATTTAACTGATAAAAAGTACAAAGAAAACATTTTCAATGTTTTCACTGACAAACAGGCAAAATAAGACTGAAAAGGATATGCAAGTGCCACAGCTCTGGAAGTTGCCACAGTTATCAGTTTAACTGGTAACAGGTGAGGTCATCATAAAATGTTTCTCAGTGCAAAATTGCAAAGAGTTTAGGTCTTTCACTATCTACAGATACAGGGAGTTAGGGGAAATATTGGTACATAAAGGCCTGCTGAATGTACGTGACCATCAAGCCCTCAGGCAATATTGTTTGAGAAGCCATCATGATACTGTGATGGACATAGCCACATGGGCTCAGGAGTACTTTGGAAAATCATTGTCACCTAACAGAATCTCTGTGCATCATAAAATGCAACCTGAAACTGTTTTATACAAAGCGGAAGCCATATATTAATTTTGTGTAGAAATGCCAGAGTTATCTGGGCCTGAAGTTATCTGAGATAGACTGAAGACAGTGGAAACGTGTTCTGTGGTCAGATGAGTCCACATTTTAGTTTGTATTTGGAAGTCGGATTCTATGTGCCAATAATAATAAAGATCATCCAGACTCTTACCAACAAAAAGTGCAAAAGCCAGCATCTGTGATGGCATGGGAGTACATCAGTGACCACGGCATGGGTGATCTGCATGCATGTGAAGGTACCATTGATGCAGAGGCTTCACATGTTGCCATCAAGATAACGTCTTTTCCCAGGAGCTCCATGTATATTTCAGCAGGACAATGTCAGGCCTTGTTCTGCATGAGTTTCAGCATGGCTTCAACAGCATGGCTTCTTAGACATATAGTGTGAGTCCTTGACTGGCCCACCTGCAGTCCAGATCTGCTTCCTGTTGAAAATGTAGTGTATCATAAAGATGAGACTGAGATAACAGTGACCACAGACTGTTCAGCATTTCAAGTCTTGTATACAGCAAGAATGATCAAAAAGTCCACTTGCAAAACTGCAACAATTAGTGTATTCAATTCCCAAATGATAAAGTAAAATAATAAAAGAAACGGGGCAACACGGTGGCGCCTACTGCCACCTGTGTGTCGAACAATTCTTGGTAGCCTTGTCCAATCACCTCTTGGCCTGCTACCGAGAATTGCTGTATTGCTACTGAGGTATCTGGGGACTAAAGTATTGGTTTATGTAATAATTTGATTAAATGTGAGTGTATTAGAAATTTAGTTCTATGCAAAGACATATGTGTACAGCCCAGCAGGGATACAGGGATTTTGTGTAATGTCTGATTTCTGTATGCTGAATGTTTAAGTTTCTGAGACCCCTTCCCCTTTCGTCTTTGTTCTAGTTCTTGGAGAGATAAACATTTCCATATGTGGTATGTACCTCAAGCCTATATATACGTTTGAAACTACGTGCAAGTGAGAGGATTCATCTGGCCAATCCTCTCCAAGCAAATCCATGGTGCTTGATTGTGATACCTGTTTTATTTTAATAAACCTATTATAATCAAGAAGGTGTCAGCAGAGAATTTCATCTTCACAGCATTGCTACACAATACATAACACTACCAAGAATTATACAATCGTCTGCTGTATCACTACCAAGAATTGCCCAATCATCTGTCGTATCGCTACCAAGAATTGCCCAACCACTGACCAATCATGTTCCCACACACTACCAAGATTCGATGATTACGTCACGGTACCCAGGGTGCACTGCAATGGATGGCGGAAGATTGAAACCCGCACATCACATCACTGCACTTAGCAAGTTTATGATTATCTCAATGTTTATATGGCAGTTTGAAGTTTATTCAAGTTACATACAAACTGAAATTGTTGACCTTAGTCTATAAGTTAGCTTTAGTTTGTAATCAAACGCTATATTCAATCAATGTAGCTAACGTATTTTACAGTATTTAAATTTATTACAATGAAATTTATGCCAATCTTTTTTTTTAATCTCATTTGTTAGAATGTTTTACGTGACATTAACGTCCATAGCTATGTTCAAAATCTGCACTCAGATTGCTCAGACACGCCACTTTATCTGCAATGAAAATGTACTTGTTTTGAATAACAGCTTGTTTTCAAATGTACTCTGTATGTTTCTCATCAGTATTGACTGATTTATTTATCTTAGAGGTCATGTTTTTAAGTTGGTCTGAGACAGCTGTATTTATATATCATTTAGCATATATTAAATTATTAGTATATTCCATTATATTAATTAAAAACACCACGGGATGTAACTTAGAGGTAATATCAAACCACTTGAAATTGGCAGATTATTGCATTTATATGTTTGTAGAATTCACATATTTACATATGTAATATTTTTTATAACATTGTTACATTATGTAATTGTTACATTGTATTTTTTATACATGCTATTTATTTGTTTAGTGATGAATATAAATGACAATATGATATGGAAAATATGATAAAGTATTGAAATTATTTGCATATCTCTATGTTAAATAATTATACTTATTTCATTATTAATTTTATTATATATACAATATATAAAAGTATTTTTTTTAATGGCCATCCTTTTTCATTTACTTGTTTCTAATATTTATATACCACATATTTATATATAATAACTGTAATGATCCCACACTAAAGCCGGAGTTAAGAGCAGTAGTATTTATTGTGGCACACAGGTGGACACAAAAAGCATATGAATGTTCAGAGTCAATGAAAATGAAAGCAAAAGCACAGAGCATGGGAGAGACAAAAAACACAACTAGGCAGTTCAAACAAAGTGGTAATTCAAAAGGTCCATGAGTCCAAACGAGGGCAGGGAAAGTGAGAATCCAAACCTCCACGCTCTGGCTTGAAAAACTGCAAAGATAAACAGAGAACAAACTTAAACAGGCTTGAACCAAATCACAAGCACAATGAACATAAATGCATGGTAAAGAGAACAAAGAAGCGAATACTTAACTTCAGTTACATTCGTTGAGGACAGATGCAAAAGTTCATGGAGAGAAAATGTTTGTTGATCAGCGCCGGGGATGAAATGCTGGGATCATTTATCCCCAGTGTGGCTCCAAGGCTAATGACACCTAACATTAGATCTAGAGCTGGGAGAGTGGAAGTTCTTGGCTGTATTTTGAGTTTTGCTGGGAGAGTTTGTAGTTTGTCGAGCCTGTGTGGTGACCTACATAACAGAGCCCCCCTCCATGGGGCTAACTCCGGGAGCCCTCTCTCTATTCCTGGGCTGACCAGGCTTTCTAGGGGCTGGTTTGTGTCGGTACCTGACATGGAACTCCTATAGGACGAGTGGGTCCAAGATGTCCTTGGCTGAAACCCAGGAATTCTCGTCGGGACCATACCCCTCCCAAGCGATGAGATACTGGAGGCGCCCTTGGCATTTCCTGGAATCAAGAATGTCCTTAATCGTATGTCATGTGTTCTGACTTTGGTAAGATGCGTGAGTGGGGATCTGATTCCTTCTCCTGGTCAAGTGGTCCTGAGATTGTGGGCTTGAGCTGGCTCAGTTGAAACGTGGGATGGACTCGGCTGGGGCTGAGCTTCTTAGTGGCTGTGGGGTTTCTGAAGGCTTTGACGTAGACCCAGACCTGATTCCCTGGCTGATATGAAGGGGTGGGGCCTCTTCGCTTATCGGCAGCATTCTTCATTTGTGCTATGGCTTTAGTCAGTTGCTGATGGATCAGAGCCCAGACTCATTTACTCTTTTGGAACCAGGAGTTGACACTGGGAGTCTCAGTGCGTGTGGCATTCTGCGAAAGGCAGTGATGAAAGTTTGATATGATAGGATTTGCTCACTTGCGTGATGCCAGGTTGCAGTGGCCCACTGGAGCGCCTTCCCGCTGAGTAAGCTAATAACGATGACCATTTTCTGCTGATCTATGAGACCATCATTGAGGGTGAAATACAGATCACACTGGAGGAGAAATCCCTGGCAGCCCTTTGAATCGCCAGCAGGGTGCCAGGAGCATGGGGCTTGAGTGTGCGCAAAGCCTCACCATGCTTTCTGGTCCCCTCCCTCTGGCAAATGCTGGCGTGGATCTCCTCCAGCTGCTGTGTGCTCTGGTAAAGGGCTTGTGGCAAGCCCATGCTGTCTGCTGATTCCATAGTGTGGTGGATCAACCTGTAATGATTCCACACTAAAGCCAGAGTCAAGTGCAATAGTATTTATTGTGGCACACGTGGAGGCAAAAAGCATACGTATGTTCAGAGTCAATGAAAACGAAAGCAAAAGCACGTGGGAGAGACAAAAAACACAACTAGGCAGTTCAAACAAAGTGGTAATTCAAAAGGTCCATGAGTCCAAACGAGGGCAGGGAAAGTGAGTCCAAACCTCCCGCTCTGGCTTGAAAAACTGCAAAGATAAATGGACAAGGAACTTAAACAGGCTTGTACCAAATCACAAGCACAATGAACATAAACGTGTGGTGAAGAGAACAAAGAAGTGAATACTTAGCTTCAGTTACGTTTGTTGAGGCAGATGCAAAAGTTCATGGAGAGAAAAGGTTTGTTGATCCGTGCTGGGGATGTAATGCTTGGATCATTTATCCCCCGCCAAGGCTGATGACACCTAACGAGCAGCAGGTGTTGCTAGTTAGATCTAGAGCTCGGGGAGTTGTAGTTCCTGGCTGTAGTTTGAGAGGGGGTGTTTTGTCACCCCCGTGTGGTGACCGACGTAACAGAGCCCCCCTCCAAAGCCCCCTCTCTTCCTGGGCCGACCAGGCTTTCTAGGCGCTGGTTTATGTGGATACCTGGCATGGAACTCCTGTAGGACGAGCGGATCCAAGATGTCCTTGGCTGAAACCCAGGAATTCTTCTTGGGACCATACCCCTCCCAAGCGACGAGATACTGCAGGCCCCCTTGGCATTTCATGGAATCAAGAATGTCTTTAATCATATAAGTCACGTGTGCTGGCCTTGGCAAGATGCGTGAGCGGGGATCTGATTCCTCCTCATGGTCGAGTGGTCCTGAGATTGCGGGCTTGAGCTGGCTCACATGCAACGTGGGATGGACTCGGCTGTGGCATGAAAGGCGATGCCTATAAGAAACATCATTGATACGGTTTGCAATGGGGTATGGGCTGACATACCTCTGGCTGAGCTTCTTAGTGACTGTGGGGTTCCCAAAGGCTTTGACAGAGACCCAGACCCCATCCCCTGGCTGATACGTAGGGATGGGGCCTCTCTGCTTATTGGCAGCCCTCTTCATTTGTGCTATGGCTTTGGTCAGTTGCTGATGGGTCTGGGCCCAGACTTGTTTACTTCGTTGCAACCAGGAGTCAATACTGGGAGTCTCAGTGGGCTTGGCGTTCCACAGATACAGGGGGGTTGATTCCCCAAGACTGCCTCGAAGGGGGTGAGCCCTGTAGCGGTGTGTTGCACTGAGTTTTGGGCATACTCAGCTGATGTCAGGTACCGTGCCCAGTCTCGAGGTTGATGGTCACAGAACATCCGCAGAAACTTTGTTAGCTCCTGCTTGACTTGTTCGGCTTGATCGTTGGCTTGGGAGGGAAACCTGAGGTAAGGCTGACAGAAATGCCGAGTTTTTCCATGAATGCAGTCCATACCTTAGACGTGAACTGTACACCCCTATCACTGATGATGTCTTCAGGCAAACTGTAGTACTGGAACACGTGATGAAACAGGGCCTCTGCAGGTTTTGAAGGCTGTGAGTAAACCTGGCATGACACGAACCGCACACTCTTAGAAAATTGGTCTACAATGACTGGAATGACAGTCTGCCCTTGAGATGCGGGGAGGTCCGTGAGGAAATCTACTGCCAAGTGGGACCAGGGTCTTTCTGGTACTGGCAACGGCTGCAGTTTCCCCGGATGGCATCGTGCATGGAACCTTGGCCTGGGCACAAACAGACCACGACATGATAAACTTGTGCACCTCTAGATTCATATTGGGCCACCAATACTTAGCTTGAAGGAGCTCCACAGTGTGTCCCATTCCTGGGTGGCCGGTTCCTGGCATGACGTGAGCCCAAGTGATCAGGGCACCTCAGTGGGCTGTTGGGACCAGTAGTTTACCTGGTAGAAGTTGGGCGTGGTGATGACGGGGCTGTGACTCCTGGATCTTATGGTCTAGGTCCCAGGCAATGGCATTCATAAAGTGGATTTCGGGTAATACTGGTTCTGGCTCAGTGGGCTTGTCTTGAAGCTCGAACTGCCAGGACAGGGCGTCTGCCTTCCTATTCTTTGATCCAGGTCTGTAAGATAATATAAAACGAAAGCGAGAAAAGAACAAGGCCCAGTGGGCCTGGCGAGGATTCAGTCTCTTATCTGCTTTGAGGTATTCAAGTTTCTTATGGTCGGTAAGCACTATAAATGGGTGTTTTGCACCTTCCAGCCAGTGTCTCCACTCCTCCAATGTGAGCTTAATCTCTAATAGCTCCCAGTCGCCCACATCATAGTTAAGTTATGCAGGGGAAAGTTTCTGGGAGAAAAAGGCCACAGGATGGATTTTAGCTGGAGTGCCTTGTCTCTGAGACATTACGGCACCCACTTCCTGGTTTGAGGCATCCACCTCCACTGAGAATGGGAGGTTGGGGTCTGGCTGTCACAGGACCGGAGATGAGGTGAAAGCCTGCTTGAGCCGGCGAAAGGCATGGTCGGTGTGGTGATTCCATTAGATCTTTTTGGCGCCCCCCTTTGAGCAAGTTGGTGAGGGGCGTGGCTAAGACACTGAAATTACGAATTTACGAATAAATCTTCTGTAAAAATTTTCAAAGCCAAGGAATCTACGGGGGTTCTCTTACTGTACATGGCTGGGGCCACTGTGTGATGGCCTCCGCCTTCTGGTGATTCATGGAAATGCTCTCCGGGCCAATGTGGTAGCCCAGAAAGTCCATTCGGGTCTGATGGATTAAGCAGTTCTCTTTCTTGGTGTAGAGGCGGTTGGCTCTACGCTGGTGCAAGACTTGGCGAACGTGACGAATGTGAGTAGTCAGATCTGGGGAATAAATCAGAATGTCATCTATGTACACAATTATGCTATGACCTAGCAAGTCTCTGAATATCTCATTTACGAAATTTTGGAAGACGCTAGGGGCGCAAGAGAGTCCATACGGCACAACCAGATATTCGCAATGGCTGGTGGTGGTGCTGAAAGCTGTCTTCCATTCGTCACCCTCTCGAATGCGTATTATATTATATGCACTCCTAAGGTCAAGTTTGGTGAATACAGTGGCACTCCTGAGCTGTTCTATGGCTGTGGGTACAAGAGGCAAAGGGTACGGTTACTTCACAGATATTTTGTTCAAACTTCTGTAGTCAATACAAGGGCGAAGTCCACCTCCTTTCTTCTCCACAAAGAAGAACCCTTCGGAGGATGGCGAGGAGGAGTGATGGATGTAGCCCAAGGCCAGAGCCTCTCTGATGTACTCCTCCATGGCTTGGTGCTCAGGGAGCGACAGGGCGTAGATCTTGGCTCTAGGAGGGAGATAACCTGGCAACAGATGTATGGCACAATCATGAGGTCTGTGGGGATGTAAGCCTTCGGCTTTCCTCTTATTAAACACCATAGCATAGTCATTGTATTCAACAGGTACCTGAATCATGACATTGGTGTCTGGGCTTTCTATCTGGGTGGTGCAGACGGTTTGTGGACCAGTCTCGCGGCATTGCTTGAAACAGGAGGGAGACCACTTTTGAATTTCTCCCTCTTTCCAAGAAATAATGGGGTCATGACGTTGCATCCAATGAAGGCCGAGGATAATTGGGTAAGCTGAAAAGTCCAGGACCAGGAGCGTAATCTCTTCTTCGTGGAGGAGGCCCACCCTCAGTCGAAGAGGGAAAGTTTGGTGGGTAACTTGCCCAGTGCCAATGATCTTGAGAGGCGTGCTTAATCTCTGTGCTGGGAGGTCGTAGTCCTCGACGATGTTTTAAGAGATGAAACTGGTGGCTGCGCCTGAATCGAGAAGTTCAGGAACAAAGAAAGCATGGTTCTGAGATGTAATCTATACCATCAACATGAATTGCCCCGATGTGCTAGGAACTCCTTTACTCACCAAGTGCACCGGGGTGTTGGGTTTAGGCACACCACCGGCGTGGCGAGTAGAATCAGGCCGAATGGGACACTGGCGGACTGCGTGGTCTTATCTACCACAGTAGAAGCACAGGCGATGAGCTGCTCTTCTTCTCCTTTCTTGTGCCGTCAGTTTCAGGGGACCCAGGACCGTTGGCTCCGGTTCCTCCTGCGGGATGCTCTGGTACAGGCTGGGCGGTCTGGCTCGCAGCAGATCGTCCAGGATAATAGTGGTGCTAATTAGACTGTCCAGACGCATATTCATATCGTGGCAGGCCAGTTCGCGCTGGACATCAGGATGGAGCCCGCGTCTGAATATGTCACACAGGGCGGGCTCGTTCCAGTCACTCTCTGCCATGATGGTCCAGAACTCCAGTGCATATTCCGCTACCTGATGACTTCCCTGTAACACAGTAAGGAGTCGCTCACCGGCACACTGGCTGTCAGTGGAATGGTCAAACACCTGGAGAAAGGCAGAGATGAAAGTCTGATATGATAGGATTTGCTCACCTGCATGATGCCAGGTTGCAGTGGCCCACTGGAGCGCCTTCCTGCTGAGTAAGCTAATTACAACAGCCATTTTCTGCTGATCTGTGAGACCCTCATTGAGGGAGAAATACAAATCACACTGGAGTAGAAATCCCTTGCAGCCCTCCGAATCGCCAGTGTAGCGTTCAGGCAGGGCACTAGGAGCGTGGGGTTTAAGTGTTGGCGAAGCCTCAACACGCTGTCTGGTCGCCTCCCAGCTGCTGTGTGCTCTAGTAAAGGGCTTGTGGCAAGCCCGTGCTGTCTGCTGACTACATAGTGTGGTGGCTCAACCTGTAATGGTCCCACACTAAAGCCAGATTCAAGTGCAGTAGTATTAATTGTGGCACACAGGTGGAGACAAAAAGCATATGAATGTTCAGAGTCAATGAAAATGAAAGCATGAGCACAGAGCATGGGAGAGATAAAAAACCACAAAGTGGTAATTCAATAGGTCCATGAGTCCAAATGAGGGCAAGGAAAGTGAGAGTCCAAACCTCCACACTCTGGCTTGAAAAACTGCAAAGATAAATGGAGAACGAACTTAAACAGGCTTGAACCAAATCAAAAGCACAATGAACATAAATGCGTGGTAAAGAGAACAAAGAAGCGAATACGGTGGTTTGTTGATCCACGCCGGGGATGGAATGCTGGGATCATTTATCCCCAGCGTGGCTCCAAGGCTGATGACACCTAACGAGCAGCAGGTGTTGCTCCTATAGATATAGATGTAGAGATAGATAGATAGATAGATAGATAGATAGATAGATAGATAGATAGATAGATAGATAGATAGATAGATAGAT
>JAOVVH010000043.1:17011369-17024007 GCA_028566435.1 Scorpiodoras heckelii
TGCAGGGAAGCTTCTGGTAAGTCTCCCAAGTCCAGTATGTGGTGTTGGAGAGGTTTGGGTACATTTCTACATGTTGGCTAGGATAATGAGCCTTTGTGTTGGTTTGTTTGAAAGAAATATTGATATTGGTCTCAAATGGAATTAGATTTGTCTGTTGTGTGACACAAGACAAATGAAAACACACACACTGGATGTACAGAGACAGACTTATTGTTTTGTGCATTTGGAGATGTTTGGAGAGATTTGGAGAGGTTTGGAAACGCCTAAGTGCATCTTTTGGAAAATGCTGTGTAGCTCCTCAATACTTTTATAGATCTGCTCCAAATTTTGCAGTAAGTTAGTCAATGAGTTGGTGAATCAGGAAGTGAGAGTATGACTTAGCAAAAACTATATCCTATAGCTTTATCCCAACTGCACACCTATGGTAGATTTTGGAGTGACAGTGCTGTCTAACATCACCTTTAAAACAACAATTGAAAGACTGTCTTTAAAAAGAATGGAAAAATTCACTCATTAAGAACAATTCCATTTTCTTATAGAATTTATAAGTGCACTGAAGTTGCTTTGTGCAACTGTCTTACCGAGTTACAATTCCTGTAAATTCTGTGTTTATGCTCTGCAGTATAAAATTATGGATGAAGGTTTTGGGTTTTATTTTAAGACAAGTAATGAAGATTCATGTGAGAATTATGTTTCTTTTTAAAATTAATTTATTATTTGGATATGTTCAACAAATTTCACGCAAGCATTAAAACATGAATAAGAATTAGAAGAGAATTTAGAGTAATTATGTTCCAACATTGTCTCATCCCATATCATTCATCCAAGTGATTCTTGGTGATTCATCCTTGAGAAATGATTAACACTTCGATGAAATGAGAATATCCTTTTATGTTTAGTATCTTTACCTTTCCATTAATATCTTATTCCCTGTATTAAGTTTCCACAGTGTTCACTCAGAGAATGTTAAATCATTAATGTTTAAAAAAAGTTTAGGTACATGCATAAATGTTTAAGAGCATTCAACACTTTCTTACATTTAGTGCCATATTTCCATTCACAGTGGCAGTGTCGTGCTCTAACATGCATTGATAAAATATTTTAATAATGCACAAAATACAGCCCTCCCTCTTTCAGATTGTCAAACTATGTTTCTGTCAAGAGCTGGAGAACTTTGTAGAATATATTCACTGACAGGACTGACATTTTTATTCTCTGCTGGCTGACAGATAGCTATTGTTACCACCACTTCCAAATGCTTAATGTACATCAACCTTGTCAGTTGGATATGTCTGGTATTTTCTTTTGTTAAAAATGAGACTGACCATTGCTTGGGTGACCATTATTTGAAACGAACCATACTGGCATGTAACACTTACATGGCATGAACAAGATGATACTGATTTTTTATTAATTATTCTATTTCTGTGGAGAGGAATTCATGCCAAAATGGAAAACAAAACCACTATTACATTGTTTTTCATATCGCTTGACCTCTTTACTGAAAAGCAATACACAATGATTTACATTTTCAAAATGACATGCTGAATTCATGTCACAATTAAATACAAAACTCCACAGAAGTTAATCCAGAGAAAATGTCTTTCCACAACAGAGTAAAAGAGGAAATAAACACTATAATTATACAAATGAGGATGGTGCAGTTACAGATGACTGTGTGCTTTTCAAAGATGAGTGGGTTTTAGAGAACATGTCGCAAGTCCTTACAGTAAGTGGTGAAAACTTAAAAAAAAATGTCAAAAATGCTGAGGAATGAATAACTTCAGGCTCCAGCAGTACAACCATGAGCAGGACCCTTGAAAATACCTGTCCACTCAGCAGTATCATTAAAAAGCTTCTCTTTTACTCTGATGTGAAAAGACATTCTCTCTGGATTAATTTGCAGGTACAAGCAATGTCTTCTGACTGGTTTCTCAGCCACGCCCATAAATTCAGTAGTGGATTCTGATTGCACAGCAATTACATTTCATTTTGCCACGAATTCTGGTACTCGTCGAAAAACAATCACGCATTTTGCATTTCTTTTGGCATGTTCACAGGGTCTTCAAAATACAATCACATGCTTTGCATTTCTTTTTGGCATGTTCACAGTGCCATGCAGAGGAATACAATGAAGTTGAGCTGATTGCATTTTAAGGTGCTTTGTTTTCAGTTGTGACATGAATTCAGCATTTCATTCTTTAAATGCAAATCCTCTTCTGTAAAGAGATCGAGTGACATTAAATAAATGTAATGGATCTGTCACGCCATCTTTTCCTGTTGCTTTCCTGGTTTTTTTTTAATGAACTTATGGACTCTGTTTTTGCTAAGGACTTTCTGCCTGCCTTGTGTTATCTGTATTTCCTTGTGTAACAAAATAAATATACTGCGTTTGACTCTGATCTGTGTGGGATCATTACAGGATCTTTTTAATTTTAGCACTTTTTCCACGTCAGTGTTTAAATGCAATCTCATGTGCATTGCATTTCAGTGAGGTGACTCTGTGGAGATTTGTATTTAATTGTGACATGAATTCAGTATGTGAAATACAATGTAGTAGTTGTTTTGTTTTTTATTTTGGCACGTATCTTGCATGCCACAATGGAAAAACAATACATTATGTGCATTGCATTTCACATTTTGCCACTGCAGCCACTGCTTTTCAATTTGGCACAAATTCCTCTCCATATATTTCCCTTAACTTTGTATTAACACGCGGCTACAATATTATGTACAGTGATGTCAGTAACGCGTTACTCTAATCTGATCACTTTTTTCAGTAACGAGTAATCTAACGCGTTACTATTTCCAATGCAGTATTCTGATTAAAGTTACTTATCAAAGTCACTGTGCGTTACTATTTTTGTCATTTTCCTTAGTAAAAGATATATTTTTGTTTCTTCTTGTGTCTCGGGGAGTGACGTCCGGAGTAAATTTGCAACGGAGCATAAAAGTCCTGTTCAGCTCTGTCCTTCTCTCTTGCACGCGACCCCTCCTACGCATGCTCGCGCACAAGCCACGCTGCCCTAGCGACGAGACTAGGCTGTCCCATTTCACAGACGCCTTCATATGTGGCTGAGAAATGCGCCCTTCTTTTCCGTGAAAACGAAGTGTCCAACGGGTGTCTCCTTCACCAGTCGATATATCCCGAGGTTCATTGCGTGCCCATGACGACAGCGGGGTTTGCAAATGAGCCAACGACGTTCATGAGTAAATATTTATTTACATTCCAGCACCATTATAAACATGAGTAAAACTGACACTAGCCGGTTTTTAACTGTAATGTTAAGGTTACTAACAGTACGTAGTTTAAAGATGGACCTCTCTCATTAATCTAAATACATCATGTGCCGACAGTGAAGTATCCCCAGCAGTAAAAAAAAAAAATAATAAAAAAGACTAAAATAAAAGTTTCTCCATGTTCAGTGTCTGTGATTGCTAGGTGACGTTTTGTGTCAAAACAGTAAGAACAGGAACAGCAGTGCTGTGATGCAAATCTGCCGTAGTGCAGACCGTCTCATTTCAGTTCAGACTTCGTGGTCTACAAGCCTTCGAAGGACACGTCTGCGTAGACCAGCGCAGACCTCATGCTTCGAAGGACGCAATCCCTGAAATGGGACACAGCTATTGTTTGTATGTGCCGCTGTAGCAGTTCTCAGCACATTTATCACCCTCACTCAGGTCTACCTCTCTGATACCTGTGAGTAAGTCAACAATGGACAAAAATGAAACCAGTTTCAAAGCTTTAACTCCCAAAAAGAGCGTGTGAGGGTCAGCTGTGTGGAAATGGAATAATGTGAGTAATGAGGCAACATTCAACAGTCGTTTCTCTTAAAATAGACCAGTGATAAACGGAAACATTATCAATGGGCTTACAATGCCTACCTGCACGTACAACACAAAAAGATATATTTTTGTTTTCTTCTTGCACTCAGGGAGTGATGTCTGGCCTATGCGGCAATTAAGTCACATTTTCAGCATGAGGACAACTCACGTGCAATACCACGCAGTGACACAAACATAAACAATGGAGGGAGGAGAGAGATGTGCATTTTCTAGCTGGAAATACAGGCACTATTTTGAGTTTGTGCCAGCTAAAGATGACAATATCAAGGTTCATTATACACTCTGTGCTGGACATAAAGTGCAATCTAGCTTCAAAAACACTGTCACTTGAAGAAACATTTGGAGGCGCACGGCTTTTTATGTTGAGACGGCGGGGTGGTGTCATCAGCTGCTGAATGTAACTAATAAAGTAACTTGTAATCTATCTTAGTTACTTTTAAAATCAAGTAATCTATAAAGTAACTAAGTTACTTTTTAAAGGAGTAATCAGATTACTTTATCAAGGTAAATATGACATCACTGATTATGTATCAACTGTATCATAAAAGCCTTATTTATTTATTTATTTATTTATTTATTTATTTATTTATTTATTTATTTATTTATTCCAAATATGTGTATATACTTGCAGGACTGACATATTTTAGTAATTATGCATTGAATTAAATAGTATACATAGCAATAATATTTTCAATTATTAATTTATTATTTAAATAGTATAAAATAGTATAAATAGTATGTTGACTTGACTTACCAGTCAAGACAGATTGTTACGTCGGCAACGAGGGCAACAAAACACCCCCTCTCACACTACAGCTGGGAACTACAACTCCCTTCACTCCAGGTCTAACTAGCTACACCTGCCATTCGTTCAATGTCATCAGCCTTGGAGCCGCGCCGGGGATAAATTATCCCAGCACTTCATCCCCGGCGCGGATCAACAGAACTTTACTCTCCATGAACGTTTGCATCTGCCTCAACGAAAGTTACTAAAGCTAAGTACTCTTCTCCTTGTTCTTGTCATCTCTCATTTATTTTCACGTCTGGTCATGTAAAGTGCACGTGTGTTTAAGTTGTTCCCCGTCTCTTTTGTTTCAGTTTCCAAGCCAGAGCGTGGTCATCTGGATTCACGTTTCCCTGCCCTCGTTTGGACCCTTGGACTTTGTTTATTCTTGCCTCGTTTGGATTTCTTTGTCGCTTTACATTTTCCCCACGCTCTGTGCTTGTTACTTTTGATTTAGTTTGTTCTAAAGACTCATATTTGCCTTTTGTCTCCACCTGTGTGCCACAATAAACATTACTGCACTTGACTCTGACCTCAGTGTGGAATCATTACACAATTACATGAGTAGGTGAAAAAAATAGAAATAAAACACAAAACTGGCCAGATGATTATTAATTTTCATTGCTTTTATGAGTTGGTACATTTATTTATGCAAATGAGGCTTAGTTTAACTAAATGTGCAAACTTTTGCATACTAAATAAAACCAAACATCTAGTATTTGGATGAGGTTGGATTTAAAATGGTCATTTCACTGTGGAGACATTCTCCAACAAAGAAGTAAATCCAAACAATTAATAACATGAGAAATCTGCCTGTAATACCATTTTAATAGGGATATGAATAAACCTGATTAAAGATAAATGCATTCATAAAGATTTATTGTTTCGAATATAGGGAACAATTACAAAAACAATGTGTTTAAAAATGTGCCAAAAATTAAACATATGCATATGGGTCTATAAAGGAAAGGTGTATATCAGAATGACAGAAACTGATCTGCATTTCAGGAAACAAGATCTTCAGTTATATATGACATGATGTGGTTTTGCCAAGTGGCCAGGGCTTAACCCTTTCAATATCAAAGTTGCTGAGTTTCAGGTAATGTGGAGGTGATGAGTGTACAAAATCAGTGACATCTTCCTGTTAAGTTTTCATAATTTTATAACTACAGTCTAAGACTGTCACTATGGATGCTTGCATTGTTTCATGACTCCCAGAGAAGGTTTTTTTTATTTGTCATGTTCTTTGCCAGCCAGAGGATCCAATACATTGAAGCAGACACTTTATCCAAACCCTGGTAATCAGTAGTTATCATCAATAAAGCTTTTCCACATGGACTAAGGACTTAAACACAGGAGTTAGAATGCAAATGCTATACTAACACGACAGAAGGAATATGATAACATTGGAAAGAAAGAGCAGGAACCACAGATGGGTCTGATATTTGTGTTAGCAAAACTTGGCAAAATTAATTGAAGAAACACAAGGGCTATTTGTACAGGAGGTTATTGTATGGAAAACAAGAAGTGAAAGCCTCTGTGAACTTGTTTACACAATTACCTCTTACTGTTGATTTAACGGAAAGAACAGTATTTGACTTTGCAATTGAGAATTGTCTAGTGTCATCTTTTATTATTGTCATTTTTTATCCAGCAGGCAGGACTACAGTGGAAAAACTTGTGATCAGGTAAACCCATTTATATATCAGAATTAGCTATCTGTTTTGTCTTAAACACAAAAATTTAAATGACTCTTTTTGTCCAGGTCAGCAAAATAGTATCTAGATAGCCCTGTTAGCAATTTATATGACCATTTTAATAAAGTATGTCTCATGTGGTAACAGTGTGTAATGCTGCTTAAATTAAACTGTTAGTCCACCTGAATTGTTGAAATCTGTGGATTTGTGCTGAAGCCTTTCAGCAGTTTTTTCCCCCCGTTTTGGTTAGTTGTGTACAGTAAAAATCTGAGCCAAAACAATCAGCAACCAAATATTGCAGCCAAAGCAATCAACTTCACTCTGAATCAGTCCAAGCAGATGGAATAATGGGTGAAAAGCACCCCTGAGTTTAATAAATAAATAAATAAATAAATAAATAAAACACTGTTCGACCTCTATTCAAGGGAATAGCACTACCTCTTTGTTTATAACTGTCTCACAAACGTTTTTGGGGGTGCTATCAGGCAAATGAAGACAGCATGTGTTTATTGGGCAGTACAATGGCCTAGTAATTGTAGAAGGGAAGCTAGCACCCTTTCATAAGGGGCAGCAGGTCAAAAACTCTCAGCAAGTTAGAGCAGTATGAGATAATTGCAGTGATCAGGTTCTCAATCCAGCATTAGGTCTCCTAAGCAGATTCACCCTCTTAAGGGCAGCTTTTGCTACTTCCAAATAGGAATAATTGTTTGATTTATCTATATCATAGTGGGAGGAGAAGCATTTTGGGAATGAAACAATAGCAATTGATTTCTTGTACATATGTGGCAAATGGTCATATTCCCATTTCAACTGAGTTCACTTGAAAATTAAACAATCTGCCTTATAATGACAAGATAGTGATTTCATGGCACTTTTGGCTTTTAATATGTGCAGGGCACCAAGACATAACATTCAAGGTAGTCTGAAGCAAAGTTCAGGAGAATGGAAGAAGGTGACATGGACTCTTGGTGAAGGACTAATGGAAAGCCTTTTATATAGCACATTCATATTTTAAGAGATAGATTGCAGCAGTACCTCTCACACAAGTCTTCTTGAAAGCTATTGCTATTATGCCTCTGTTCCAGAGATGACTTATTCAACATCGGGGTAGGTGCAAGAAGCACACTTTTACGTGAATAGGTGCATTTACATGTTCAGATGCAAGGTACCACACAGAGTAATGACTATTTCAGAGCAAGTATTTCAGTAAGCTTCTGCTATTGTTGTTGTATGGTATAGAAGCTCTCTAAGTGAAGACCTCAGTGCATAGATTTTGCCTCTACCTTTTTCAGGCAAAAGTAAACTTCCCTGCGGTTTAGGAATAGATGTGGAATTGACTATGCAGTGCTACAATATGAAGGTGGATTTCCAAACATGTGAAAGAGAATGCTTGTTTTGGCATTCATAGGATTTAGGTAATTAGAGTCATACTTAAATTAATAACACTGTTATGAATGTGTAGCTGGGAGAAGGGGAAAAAACAACAACAGCACCAAGAGAAAAAAAAGGCCCCTCAGAGGCTTATTTTCCCTTTCAAAAGAACAAATGGTTATCTGCTGTGCACACAGATTGAACATAGATTGATTTTACAGTACATGCAGGGATATTCATATATTTCTCTAAGAAAAACAAAATGCAGTGTCATAAAAGGAAGATAAAAAAGGAAATAAGTTTTAGATTTAAATCTAAAGTTTAAACTAAAGATGCTTTTTGATTTAAATAATTTATTTATTTTTCATTACACAGAGTGAATATCCATACAGATTGAAAGAGGAAGTGTTTTGAAGAAAAAGTCATGTAAGGGTATATAGGATAGGGCTAATTTGCAATATTGACTCTGTTTAGCATTTTAATGCAGCTTTGTATATTAGGTAAGATTAGATTTTGTTAGCAAAATTTAATGCCTTTCATTTGCTATTATGAATGTTCATACAGTGTCACATTATTAAAGTGCCAGTGTGAAACTTGAGTTAGTGAGAGTTAGCCACTTATTTTTTAAGGACATGAGGTTTAATATTGTGTAGGACAGAAGCAGGGTGCCATGTTGCAGCATGCCTGGAACAACTTGAGGTTAAGTGCCTTACTCAAGGACATAACAGCATGTGTCAGGGGAAAGGCAGGAACCTGTAGCTCTTAGTTCTAAGTCTTGCACCCTGCATGGTGTCATCCCTGTTCACAGCATATGTCTTACCCCACTTAGCTCTCCATTGCTGAGCTTTTGTCTTCCTACAAATAGAAAAATAGCAACAGATTGTACTGCAGGTAAATAAATAACCATACAAGATGTTTCACCATGGTCAATTAAGTGGAAAAACTTTGACTATAGTTTTATTTAAAACTAAACATTTGTTTTCTAATGATCTGAGATTGCACAAAAAGCGCTATCTCTAAGGCAATATGTCCTGACATATTAATCTAAGTTTGGAGCAATAAAATGATCTAGCCCCTTGATAATTTATCACCTTTAAAGTAATATTTCCCCACTCTCTGTTCATGTTTACTTAACTGATTCTTATGACAATATCCAGAGTGACTGTGTTGCATTCTGACACTGTATACCACACTAATCTCAGCATTCTCCAGGCCTACCATGTTTTCTCATCTCATATTAATAACCCATCGAATGAAGTTAATAACTTCTTTATTCAGTATATCAGAAAACACAAACAGAATAAACATAATCAATTAACATCATGCTAGAACAATATCCCACAAGACCCATGATGTTAATTTCTCAAATTAGCGACAAAAGGTCATTTGAAATGACTTCCTGCAATTTCAATATGTGTGCTCTAATTTTCTGAGGAAGAAGGCTCAATCTAGGTTAATATTTAATTATGATCAGTAAATATTAATGCCTGGAGGATGAGAACAGGAAAGGGTGTGTGCGAGAGAGAGAGAAAGAGAGAGAGAGAGAGAGAGAGAGAGAGAGAGAGAGTTACACAATAGAGCTGTGTTCAATGATTTGAAACAAAGAGAGGAATATTTCCAGTAAACCTGATTTTGAATTAAAAATGAAAAAAATGGGAAACATGCCAAAGAGAAACCTCGTTGTTTTTATTATGACAGGTCTATCACTACAAAAAGAATTTAAGTGGAGGGTGCATTCTGTAAGAAAACTGCTTTCATTCTTTTCTGTCTTTCATTGGGCTATTCAGTGAATTTACATTTAGCAACCTGCTTTTAAGCTAATGCAAACATTGTAGCAGTATATGTGTGTGAGTACTTCTTGTGAAGATTAATAGAGGCCCAGATTTGTCACTTATGTTACATTTTCACTGACCACTTTTTTCTGTGTGATGTAAGGTGAAGGATGTGTAAATTGGATAGAAGGCAGGGAGAAGGATTATATGAATATGTGCACAGAAGGGAGGCAGAAAATTATCTGAAAGGAATTTGTCAGAATAGAGAATTATGTTGCCCACGCAGATTTTACCTACTGTAGTCAGAAAAATGCAGGCATTTATGGTTCTCTTCTGCCTTGTATTTGCATGGATATGCACCCTTAACATATACACTACTATGACTACTACTGAATGAGAATTTAGATAAGCTCCTGTGTTGCCTTTTTGTTGGATCCAATGTCACTTAACTTCTTCTCCACCCTTTGTGCTGGGTGTAAAGCGACAGGAGGCCAGTGCTATATGATTCACAGGTAATAAAACCAGTCACAGATGACAGCTAGAGACAGGCTGTAACCAGAGACATGGTGTGGTAAATGATAGCAGTCAATACATCTCATGAAGATAATATGAATTATTCTCTTTCTCTGCAATAAAAGAGCTGCCTACTGTGATTTAACAGCTGTCAGTGAGGAAAATTTGAACTTTGGTACTATCTGACTGGATGTCTTTGATGAGAACTGTGCAGAAATTATAAAGGAGTAGATGTTGTATATTAGAGATGTAATGCAATGCTTCTCTCTGTGTCTGCATCTGTTTATTGCTCTAAATATTCACATATCTGTTTGTATCTCTTATGGTGGATGTGGCTTCAACTGGAAGGATTAAAAATGAATTTTCCCAGAGAGACTGGAAAGCACTGAAAAAAAAACAGAGGCAAAAATGCCAGTACTGTCAACATTATATGTGAATTCTGACTCTGATAATTCCACAAATTCAGCTATATCACTCAAGTTCGTAATTAGTCTCAACTAGAAATACATGCAAGACTGTTGTTTTTTCTGTGAAATGTTTTTGAAAAAAATTGTTAGTTAGTACAAGATGTTAACAAATCCTGTAGGTCAGTGCTCCATTTGACTGGGGATGTTCTGATGTCAGGCGGAAAGTTGACCACTACAGGATATCATTCAGGACACATCTCCAACTGTGTACCACAGTGTAATTGAGTGTTTCTGCCTTTTACTCACAATACAGCCTCTGCTGAGGCAGGCCCCTGCTGAGACCTGGGTATGTGTCCCGTGGCCAATTTCTGGCCTGTCTTTGTGGTTAGTTAGTTATTGGTTCAGGTGATGCCCTTCCTCTTCAGCAATAGCCAATGATTGCTTCACTCCTCAACTAGGCATACCTTGACATTCCAGCTGGGACTCTTCGTGAATTATGTCCAATATTACTTTAACACATTTGCATTCCTCTATATGGCTGGGAATTAGGAGTGAAAGGATTCCATTTCCATACAGCCCTATGCTGCTGAGACATCCTGGTAATCCAAGCCACTTCCTCACCTGTGAGCTGAGCAGAATCTCCAGCTTGCTAGTCTGTGATAGATTGTACATGATAATTGGCCACATAAGATGAGGAAGCAATTTGGAGTCACCAAAGTTTCAGCTTCCCTTAGAGAGCAGTGTTGTTGATGTGCTTGAGGCCAGCGATTGTGTCATACCTTATTTGTTGTACCTGCTGTGTGTATTTTAGGTTTGCATCACATCTTTGTCTTAGACTTTTGATTGGATGCAGATGCAGACCAATTTCATGCATTCCCTTCCTACCAAATATTGCCATTGTTAGAATCAGAGGAGAGATGGTTCAACCTGCCATTATGCCTACCTCCAGGTGCTGTCAAACAGTTGTGTATACCTTTGTTGTAATGCAAACCTGGAGATTACAGAAAGTAAGGTTTTACAAGTTGTGTGATCGCCTCTGTGTCCTGGAAGGAGTTGAAGATTGTCCAGGCATGCAGGTCTTTATTTCCTTCTTAGCAGTTTGTATCTGGTGCCAGATGACAGGTCTGGTTCCATACATGATCCGCAGTCCTGCCTTCTGCACTTTTGTGTCCACTAAGCTGTTTCTTGCTAGGTAGGCATGGAGTCTTTGAGCCAAGACACTGAAGAATATTTTGCATTCAGAAGGCTGATTTGCCAAAACTATTTGATGGTTGAGGATTGTTTGCTTCTTTGGGAATCAGAATTCCTCCTGTGTTTTGCCATGCTTTCAGTATAATTTTCCCCATGAGAATTTCATTATATCCTAGAGATACTTTAAAACTCCTGGTGGATAGTTGTAGCGCCTCTATGAAGCACCAATAAGTAGATGCTGTTCTTGCCTGTTAAACTGTGTTGCTTTTTGAGGCTTTCTGCCCATCACAAAATTGTGAGTAATTGTTTTCTTCCAGCCTGCAGTATGTTGATTATCTCCTTTTCCTTATCCATGGCTATTCTACACTACTTTATCAACTATCATATATCCCACACTAAGAAGGTCTGATTTTTTTTTTTTTCATTACTGAGGACATGACCCCTCCCTCTTGCTAACCATTAGAGGACTGTTAGCCAACCTTTGTAATGTAAATGCATGGCAGAGACACACTGAGGTTGCTGCTTTTATTGTGCATTTGGAAAGAAGCCTTATATTTCCTATCACATATACGTATTTGTGTCCTCTCATTACCTTTGTTACTTGTACTTTGCTTACAGCAAACTTCATTATTATTATTATTATTATTATTATTATTATTATTATTATTATTATCATCCAGGTCTCGTTATCCTACTAAACCATGGTGTATGTTTGTGTGTGCCTTTGTGTGTAATAATATTTGCACATATATGAATTCTAACTCATAATGCACACTGTTAACACTGTTAATTGTACAACAACAACAACAACAACAACAACAACAATAATAATAATAATAATAATAATAATAAATAATTTAGGTATTTGGAAGTGTATATAAGGGTTTAGAGCTGTAAACGTTCCTGAAAAGTCAAGCCCGACCCGACCCGAGCCCGACACAATTCGGCCCGAGCCCGACCTGAACCCGACAACTACACCATTTTAAAAGCCCGAACCCGTTTACAGCCTGACATTAGGCTATTCAGATGTCATTGGCTCATCATTCTCATTATGGAC
>JAOVVH010000043.1:17030329-17054718 GCA_028566435.1 Scorpiodoras heckelii
TAGGGGCCCCAAAAGCATGGCTAGGGCCCCCAAGAGGCCCTGGGGTCAAAGTCCCTAATAGTCAGAGGATCCTTAAACTGGAGGGCCCTCGGAAATAAAAATATATTGCATCATAAATGTTGATAGGCATCGCAAAATGTTTTGGGCCAGGGCCCCTGGGCGCTGGCCCCATTGGCCTGGTCAGTAATCCAGCCATGCTCAGACCAAACGAAACGATGTCTCATGAACATTGATATGAACTAATTTGTAATGAGATGTACACTAGTTAATTAATCTAAATTTGAATTGAAACACAGGACAGAAACCAAAAAGGAAGCACCAATTTGGGGCATATAAATAAACAAATGTTGAACTGCCTTACTCTTGTCTTTGATGACACAACATGATGAAATTATACTACCAGATTTGCATGTGGAGATCTGCAACCTGGTGTCAATTGGAATTTAACATAAGACAAAATCTTGATAGTCTCTTAATCATTGTTCCTCACAGTTCTCTGTTCACTGTCTTCTGATACCAGGTTCTTTGTTTTGAGGGAGATTTATGATCCTGTGAGTTGAACAGATGCCCATTCGCAAGCCCACGCAGACGTTAATGGGATGGGTATGGAAGAATTTATTGAGTTTGAATGGTTTTATAGAACTTTAGGAGCCAGCTTGGCTCATAGCCTCAGGGCAAATGTTGACACAATGTCACTTTGTAATACAGCATACATTATTTAAGGTTCAGGTGACAAAATTTTAACCTCCCGCTGGGGTCTGTTTCATGTGAAGCATTTAAGAGTTTGTGACCCTGGATAGCTGTCTTTAAAAAAAAAAAGGAACAAAGTTTCCTCTGTGCCCAGAAAGGAAGAAGAGTCTTGAGGGTGAGCAGCAAAACAGAGGGTTGTATGCAGGCAGAACGCTACATGCGCATAGTGCATAATAGTCACCATTGCTCTGCTGTCTCAATAACTACAGAGTTCTAAATCTCCTCTGGTATTAACATCAGCACAAAAGCTGTGTCCCGGATGCTTCATTGCATGGATTTCTACATGCAAGCCTTACACCACCAAGCACAATACCAAGTGTTTTATGGAGTGGTGTAAAGCACATAGCCACTGGACTATGGAGAAGTGGAAACATATTGTGTGGAGTGATGAATCAGGCTTCTCTGTCTGGCAGTCTAATGCACAAGTCTGGGTTTGGCGTATGCCAGGAGAACGTTACCTTCCTGACTGCATTGTGCCAACTGTATATCTTGGTGGTGGAGGAGGGATAATGCTATGGTGCTATTTTTCAGGGGTTGGCCAAGGCCACTTAGTTCCGGTGAAGGGAAATCTTAATGCTTCAGTATACCAAGACATTTTGTGGGAGCAGTGTGGGGAAGGCCCTTATCTGTTCCAGCATGATTGTGCCCCAGTGCACAAATCAAGGTCCTTAAAGGCACAGTTAGGTGAGTATGGTGTGGAATAACTTGACTGGCCTGCACAGAGCCCTGATCTCAACCCCATTGAGCACCTTTGTGATGAACTAAAATAGAGATTGCATGTCAGGCCCTCTTGTCCTACATCTGTGTTTCACCTCACAAATGCTCTTCTAGATGAATGAGCAAAAATTCCCACAGACACACTGTAAAATCTTATAGAAAGCCTTTTCAGAAGAGTGGAAGGTGTTGTAGCTGCAAAGGGGTATATATATGTAGATAAAGTAGATATAGGTTTAAGTGTCCAAACACTTACACCATATAGTGTAAATAGATAGACCCATAGATACTTAAGGAAATGTAGGCATCTAGTAGCTCCATGTGACACACTTTTATATACACATAATAAATGTTTAACAATACACACAATAAAAATTGGCCTGTATAAAGTTGCTGCAAATACTGAAATACTGAAGACTTTGTGTGTGTGTGTGTGTGTGTGTGTGTGTGTGTGTGTGTGTGTGTGTGTGTGTGTGTGTGTGTGTGTGGGTTGTGTGTGTGTCTCCCTTGCTCCTTCTCTCTACTAAATAGTTTTGATATCCAGGAAGAGAACCAGATTTGATGCAGTGACTGGCAGATGGGGAATGACATCATCACATTTGAAGAATAAAATAGGGATACTGTCAGCAACAATGCCAGCACATTTGAGCCCAGCACATCAGTCACAGTTAAGCCCTACAACTTTTTATATTCCAGTTATAGCATAGTTTCAATTTGCTGATTCTTTGCTCTATTCCAGGATTTTAAAAATGCCATACACTTTATGCTACCTTTTGTACTTTGTACACTGCAGCATTATGTTATCTCCTTAAATGCTGTATATACGCTATATGATTGCCTATATGTGATGTATGTTTATATTGTGTATATATACTACAGATGCCAGACATCAGAAAATTGTACTGTTGTGCATAGAATATAAGTTTATAGTTGCCTGGGTACTGTAGGGATGAGTGCCTTTTCTATTAAGAATCATGCCTTTCTTCTGTTTTGTTTGGAAAGGGAAAAGGGAAAATATTGTATTTTTTTTATCTTTGCTTTGGAATACGGAAGGTACTTTCAAACTGTAACCCAATCTTACAGAAATTATCTGCAGCAGCCTCTATATGCTAAATATTCTGTTACAAGCTTATGTGGTATATCACCGTATCACTCAAATGCATTGTATGTCATGTAATTTAACCAAGCTCATATACCATTATGTTAATTGGATAAGATTGATATGTCGTAAATAATGTACAACACACAGAAAGTCTTTAGGCTGTAAATCCTTCAGGTTACAGAGACTGTAGAGACTTTCTACAATTTGAAAATCCCCACTTTACCATACTGTGTTATCATATGCCTTGCCAGGTTGATTTTGTTTGTGGACAAGAGAAGAAGTTATGTTTCTTTCATGAGCCCAGTAGGTCTAATCATATGTTGTGAAAATAGCAAGTTTATGCAAAAAGTGGGCGATGTCCAGGATGTTTTAAAAAGAAGTAAAAGTATTGATTACATATCAGTCATATTGAAATAATGTAGTGGTTGTGGTTAGCTTTGTTAAAATATGTTGGTAGAGAATGTAGCATACAGAATACTTGAGTGAAATGCTGATGATATTCTAGACATTCTTGTGTCAAATATATTGGTCTTATTGAAAATAAAGTATTGTATTAGGAACATAACCCAAGTCAAATAATCAGCATGATTATATACTAGGCTTAGCTTTCAAACAGTCTGTACAATAACAAAATAATGTTCATATTATTCTTCCCTAATGTAGATGATATCAGTAGTATTAGTAACTACAAATTTTACCTCAACCTTATGTGTAGTTACTATGCTTATGTCTATATTCTTGCCAGTTTCAAAAATCAATATTCAAAAGCGGCAGCACAGTGGCACCGTGGGTAGTGGTCCCGGGTTCAATCCCCAAGTGGAGTGGTCTGGGTCCTTTCTGTGTGGAGTCTGCATGTCCTCCCCATGTCTGCGTAGGTTTCCTACGGGTACTTCGGTTTCCTCCCACAGTCCAAAGATATGCATATTAGGTTCATTGGTGTCTCTAAAGTGCCCGTAGTGTGTGTGAGTGTGTGTGCCCTACAATGGATTGGTGCCCTGTCTAGGGTTGATACTGGCTTGCGCCCTATGCCGCTGGCTAGGCACCGACTCTCCCGTGACCCTGGGGACAGAAATAAGCAGTTAAGAAGATGATTGAATGAATATTCAAAAGTATTCTGAATTGTTTCAATCTCCTCAGATTCAAGGTTTTATGTTAGGCTGCATGTAAAAGTTATTCTTATTGCCCAGATTTTCAACTGCTACTAGCCAGCTCTCTAAAAATATTGACAAGGTGCCTCTTAGTATCTGTTCACTCATTCCCTTCAATAAAATATCAATCAAATATTTTCCACTTCAATGGGCTAATTTTAGGCCCTTGAAGGGCTTTTGGTTTGCTTCATTAACTTTTACAGCGGACAAACTCAAGGAGGCTCTTGCATGCACCTGCTGTAGTGTTTGAGCGATTTGTAGGATGTGAGCATATCTGAAAAGAGCATAGTCATTTTAATGTAGCCATGCATTCAAAATGCCTCATAGGAATATGTCTTATCAAGTAGCACCTATTGTGTTTCTCCCAATCACAAACCAAACCACCCACCCAAACACATACATAGAGACACACAAAAACACCGTTAGGCCTTTTTTTCTTCTAACTTCAGATTCCTTCTAATAAAGTCTGTAAAAGCAGCTTATTTTGAGGTGTCAACCTAAATTGGTCATTTAGTGATGTCACTTGTGTACAGATTTGATTATTTTAAGAAACAGTGGCCTGGCATAATTCAGCTCATTCATACAGTACGATACAGTACTTGACACAGCCAAGCCAGCAACTTTAATTATAGCTCTCCCAGTTGACTCAGTGTGACTGGGTTGGCACCTTTCCAATTTAACTCCATTGATTTTTCATAACAGTATGAAGAACACTGTTCACTTGTGGGGATTAATGAATTACATCTTCACAGCCACTCTGGCATCCCTAATGAAGCTTGATGAATTTCCACCAAAAAGGCCAACTGCATTTGAAATCATGTTAGATATTACAATCGCAGTTGAAGTTCCTGACTCTAAAATTACAAGTAGCAGAAGTGAATAACTGACTTATTTACTGTATCTCCCTTATTTTTTTTCCCTTCATTATTATTTTTTGTAAATTTTCTGTCACTTTCTGGCATTTATTAAGATCCAAATAAAGTATTCCAGAAGGAATATTTGTGTGGCTTTGGGACTTGATGGGACCTCTAAAAGTTCATAATAGGTAAACATTTCTTCAATAGTAATTGTGTGTGTTTTGTTATTGGTATCTTTATAGAGTGACATACATTTATCTAATTTACACAGTTGAGCAGATGAGGGCCTTGCTCATGGCCCAGCAGTGGCAGCTTGGCTATGGGGGGATTTGACTTCTGGTCAGTAGTCTAGCATCTTAATCACTGAACTACACTGCCCCCTGAAGATATTTGTGATGTGACTTTTACTGTTCCTGTAAGCTTAAATATGTTTGTATGCCTATTTATCATTGACCTTTTGAAAATATTTAATAATTTTAAGCTTTATGGCTTTTAAAACAGTCAGGCTTTTAATTAACAAATGTGCTGTGCTACAGCAAGCACTGCTCCACAGCACACAGCAGTTGGAGGAGGCACGTCCATTCATATCTCCCTCCCTGAGTGCTATAGTGGTAAGCCCATGACTGTAAAGGCTTCCTACTCCAATGTCATCTTTTTTTCTCCATCCAAGGAGACATGACTGATGACCAGAAGGTCGCCATTGTTGTCAGTCTCCTCAGTGGCAAGGCCTTACAATGGGCCACTGCCATTTGGAACCACTCAGATGAGCAGGCCCACTCATATGCCTCCTTTATCACCCAGATTAAACATGTTTTTGATCATTCACCTGATGGCCAGGATGCTGGCAAGCATTTACTCACTTTGTTCCAGGGGGACCGGAGGGTGGCTGAGTATGCACTCGAGTTTAGGACCCCAAGAGTGAATGGAATGAACTGGCCTTGAAAGCCACTTTTCGAAGAGGACTGAGTACCGAGGTGCTGCGAGAATTGGCCTGACATGACACCAGTATTACTCATTAATTACCACCCCCATTAAACTGGACAACCTCCTGAGTTCCAGACCTGCCTGTGGTTCCACTACGCCCAGGCCAGAGGTCCCCAAACCCATGATGTTAGGATACTCACATCTGACTCCACAAGAAAGGAAGCGACGAGCTCAACTCCACTTGTGCTTCTACTGTGGAGGAGAGGGCCATGGGGTTCGCCTGTGCCCAGTAAAGCCCAGACCTCAACACACCAGTGGTGAGTCAGACCCCATTTTGTTCTGCACCTGAACTCATAGTAACCATTCAGATATGCCATCAGAACAAATCTTTTCTTCTTCCAGCCCTGACTGATTCTGGAGCCGCCGGGAGCTTCATGGACCAAGCCACCTTGAAGTCCCTGAACATCCCCACTTGTGAGTTGCAGCAACAGCTCCAGATTCAGGCTATTGATGGGGAACCAATCAGAGGAGGTACGGTGACCCACAGAACACCACCCTTGAAGATTACGATTGGGTTGCTACACGAGGAGGGGATCTCCTTCCTCATAACGGACTCTCCCAAATATACCATCTTTCTGGGATTGACCTGGATGGGTCGCCATGACCCACTGAATTCCTGGAAGCAGAGGGAGATCCAAGCCTTGTCCCAAGGGTGCTTCAAGAGCTGTTTAAAGCCCATTATCTGGTTAGTGATGACTACCCGAGTGGAAAGCGCAGAGGTTAACACGGTGGTTCAAGCACCAGTAGAGTACCCAGACCTCAGCGAGGTATTTCGTAAAAAAGGGGCCAAAGGCTTACCCCCCACCATACCTTCGATTGCAAAATTGACCACTTACCAGGCTGTTTCCCCTCCCAGGAATAAGGTATATGCTCTGACCATCCCTGAAAAGCAAGCCATGGAAGAATACATACAGGAAGCCCTTAAACTGGGCTACATTAGTCACTCAACGTCTCCCGCATCCGCAGGCTTTTTCTTTGTGGAGAAGAAGGGTGGTGGGCTTCATCCATGTATCGATTACCGAGGGTTAAACAAGATCACCAGTATTCCCCTACCTACTGCCATTCGTCCCTTCAGCCCTAGAACAACTTAATGAAGCCACCATCTTCACCAAGTTAGACCTAAGGAGTCCCTACAATCTGGTCAGAATGAGAGCTGGTGATGAGTGGAAAATGGCATTTAGCACCACCTCTGGCCACTACGAGTATCTGGTTATGCCATAAAGCTTGGCATTGGCCTCTAGTGTTTTTCAGCCCTTAATCAACAACGTTCTCATAGACATGCTCGGAAGGTTTGTCATAGCTTATATTGATGACACTTTGGTTTTTTTCCCCAGATTACAGTACCCATGTGAGTCACGTATGCCAGGTCCTTCAATGATTACTCCAGAACCAGCTCTGTCAAGAAAGAAAAATGCCAGTTTCATCAACAAGAAATTGAGTTTCTTGGTTACCACATTGGGCCAGAGGGGGTCACCATGGATGAAAACAAGGTAGAAGAAGGGCTGAACTGTAATCAACCAAGAACCATGAGAGAACTCTGAAGGTTCCTGGGGTTTGTGAACTTTAATAGGAGGTTCATAAGGAACTTCAGTGTGGTGTCCATGCCCATGAACAAACTTTTGAAAGGAAGCCCCAAAGCCCTAAAGTGGAATCCTAAAGCCTTGGAAGCATTCAACAAGCTCAAGAAGGCCTTTACCACAGCTCCCATCCTCAAGCAGCCACACCCCACACAGCCATTCGTACTAGAGGTGGATTCCTCAGACACCAGGGTTGGGGCCGTATTGTCTCACAGACAGGGAGACCACCCCAAGCTACACCCAATAGCATTTTTCTCAAGAAAAATGACCCTCACTGAGAGAAACTACGATGTGGGAGATAGAGAGCTCCTAGCCATCAAATTAGCCCTTGAGGAATGGAGGCATTGGCTGGAGGATGCCATGCACCCCTTTCTTATCTTTACTGATCATAAGTATCTGGAGTATTTGAAAGGAGCAAAGAGGTTGAATCCTCGCCAAGCTAGGTGATCTATGTTCTTTTCACATTTTAATTTTCTATTGTCTTATCGCCCAGGGTCCAAGAATGGAAAGGCCGATGCCCTGTCACGGATCCATGAACGGGAGAGTGACCCCAAGGAACCAGAGCTGCTCATCCCCAAGACTAAGTTCCTGAACTCTATTATGTGGGAACTTGACCAACAAATTAAAGCAACAACAGCCCCCTCAGAGAACCAGCTAATATCCTCCTGGGCTGTTATTTGTTTCCACTGCCCTCCGTAGAGGTCTCAACACCTGGGCCCATGTCACACCCGGAGTGGGCCACCCAGGCACTCGCCACACCCTAGTTCTCCTGCTTAGTAAGTACTGGTGGCTGAAGATGAGTCTTGATGTACAAAAGTTTGTCACATAATGTGCTGTGTGTGCGCAGGCCAAGGTTCCCAGAATTCCCAAAAATTTAACCCCTGCCTATCCTGGAATGGCCATGGTCCCACATTGCCATTGACTTTGTCACCAATCTGCCTCCATCTAAGGGCCATACCACCATCTTGGTCATCATGGATTGGTTTTCGAAGTTGGTGCACTTCGTTCTCCTCCCTGGTTTGCCCACGGCCATGAAAACGGTGGAGACGTTATTTCAAAACATTTTTTGATGTTTTGGTATCCCAGAAGACATAGTGAGTGACAGAGGTAGCCAGTTTACCTCCAGAGTATGGGGGAGTTTCAGGGACAAGTTGGGGGTCACGGTGAGTCTCACCTCAGGTTACCATCCACAGGCCAATGGACAAGTGGGACGTGTCAAACAAGAGCTGACCAACTTCCTCCACCTGTTCTGTCAACACCGGCCACAAGACTGGGCTAGGTACCTTCTGTGGGTGGAGTACACCCAGAACTCTCTTAAACATTCAGCCACTAACCTGATGCCATTTGAAGTGGTTTTAGGCTATCAGCCCCCATTATACCCCTGGAACGCCAACCCCACAAAGAGCCCTGCTGTGGATGCCTGGTTCAAGAAGAGTGAGAGAGTCTGGGCTCTCACTAACCAGAAAATTACCCAAGCAGTGGCCCAAATGAAGAAGTTTGCTGACAGGAGGCAAGGAAGCAACCCTCAGTACAAGCCTGGAGATTGAGTTTGGGTGGCCACAAAGACCTTAAGTAGTACAACCAATTGTAAGAAGCTAAGGCCCAAGTATATTGGTCCATTTTTTGTAGTTAAGAAAATTATGGTTTCCTACAGGGTCCATCTCCCACGTCACAGCAGAATACACACCACGTTCCACGTTAGCCAACTCAAACAGGTCCAGAGGGGTCCCCTGGACAACCAGGAGGGGAAATGCCAAAACCCAGATCAGTGGAAGTACCATGTAAAACTATATACAAGTACACAGTTAAGGAACATTTGAACTCCAGGAGAAGATGTGGCAAACTCCAATATCTCGTGGCGTGGGAGGGATATCGACCAAAGGAGAACAGTTGGGTCATGGGGGATGACGTCCTAGACCCCCTTCTCATTGAGGACTTCCACAAAATGTACCCCAATAAGCCAGCACCACATGAGCCAGGTAGACCCAGGGGGAGAGAAAGAGTGAGCCCCTTGGGGGGGGTGCCCTGTCACTTCCATGGCCACTGGAGGGCACCAAAGAAACCCCTAGATCACAGACAGAGAGGAGAACTACACTACCCAGAGAGCCTCAGACCCAGTAATTCTGCTCCACCTGTAACCCATTACCAGAGAGCAGTTGATCAGCTCCCCGAAACTATTTAAGACAAGCATTTCAGATACATCCTCGCAGATCAACAGTAAATCATGCCTTGAGTTTGCTAAGCATTGTTAAGTTTGTTTCATTCACCCTTGAACTTGGCTTCTAGTTTTTAGATTTCTATTTGTTTGTTACTTTGTCTTCGTTTTGGTTTTTGCCTGCCTTTTTTCCTGGACTCTAACTTTCGTTCTATGTTTTGCAGATTCGTTCTGGCCAGATAGTTGCCCTTCTGTTTACTCCTCTCGTTAAAGATCTTCTGAGTGTTGGACTTCTCTTGTTTTGTGTTTTGCCCTCATCCCTTTATGTTTACTCCCAACACTCTGTGCCCTTTTTGAGTATTGTGCATTTTTTCACGTGTGTGCTAAATAAAAAGAAAAATTTCTATTGTCTCCAGCCTGTGTGTGCGATCATTACAGTCAGTTAGATTAGGATTTCAGATAAATGGTAGGATTTGTTTCAGTTGCATTCTAGCCTTCACAGTGTCAAGAGGTTTGTTTTTGTGAGCTTGGCGCAATAGTACATGATCAAATTCTGTTTGAAAATCAGTAAAAGTGCATCAGAAACATGTGAAATGTTCAATGAACAATCTACCTTATCATCACCTGATTGTTTAACAAGAGATCCCAATTTCCTGAACAGAGTGATCACAGGAGATGAATCATGGGTGTTCGAGTATGATCCTGAGGCAAAAAGACAAAGTGCTGAATGGCACATGAAAACATCACCTCGCCGAAAGAAAGCTTGCATGAGCAAATAAAAAAACATTTTTTTTGATTCTCAAGGAATCATCCATAAAGAATTCATACCAGAAGGCCAAACAGTAAATGGAACATTTTACCTTGGAGTTTTGGAATGTTTAAGGGAGAGAGTTTTGCATGTGTGCTGTCAAATCAGCTCTTCATGGATCCTCCATCATGACAACACACTGAGTCACAGTTCACTGGCTGTGAGATAATTTTTGGCTGAAAAAAAAAAACATTCCAGTCCTTCCACATCAGGCGGGGGACCACGCTCTGGCTTGGGAACTGCAAAAACACACAGAGAAAACAAACAGAGAAAACAGGGCAAGAACAATGGAAATATTTTAAATGGGGCAAACAAGATGGCTGGCAAAATGCAGATACTTAATTTGCGGTAAGCAAGCAGCAGATGCTAGACGTCTTCAGCTTTGGTAGTGAAGTTGATACGCGCTGGGGAGCGAATGTGAGCTCTCTTTATCCCCAGCACGGCTCCCGGGCTGATGAGCGCAGATACACAACAGGTGGAGCTCGTTACCTGTTGTTCTCGGGGAGTTGTAGTTCATAGCCGTGCCCTGAGTTTGGGTGTTTTGTCGCCCCTGTGTGGTGACGGACGTGACATAAACCTTAAAATGAATTCATAGACAAACATTTCATTTTTACAAATCTGTATAATTATACATGTAACTAACATGTAATGTTTTCATTTTTGCTTATTGTAATATAAAATATATGAAATATGAAATATAGTCTGACTTTTTTATGTTTTTTTTTTTACTTTTTGTTCTAAAATATTTGCCTTACAATTTTCTGACACAACAAACTCAGTTGGAATAATATT
Organism: Scorpiodoras heckelii; assembly: GCA_028566435.1. Taxonomy (NCBI): domain Eukaryota; kingdom Metazoa; phylum Chordata; class Actinopteri; order Siluriformes; family Doradidae; genus Scorpiodoras; species Scorpiodoras heckelii. The sequence continues at coordinate 17,041,217 of JAOVVH010000043.1, forward strand.
CATCAGAATTCAACAGTAATTACATGCAATACAAATGCCCACATAATTTAAAATTTAAATCCATTTTTAAATGACACATTATACATGGACAGTTCTTGTGCATTTAGTATGTAGGTAATATCATAGACAAAACAAAATGTTGTATATTTCAACAATTAAAAAAAAAATCATGCTGTTTGTAACCATAGGAAGTCAGAGTGGAAATATAAATCAGAGACCAGACACTGGTTTTGTCATTTTAATGCAAATGTTTGAAAAAATATAGAAGTAGTGTGAACGTAGAAGTAGAGAGAAGTAAAACTATAAATGAGTGAAACAAGTTTAAATTTTAATTACGAAGCTCCCTAGGAGGAAAAAAGTCTAGCAGTGGCCATGAGCCAAATGTAATGCATTAGTATATTGAAGTGCAAAGCTCAGGGGAGCTTAGTAGCCAACAACCACCTCAAATGTAGAGATCGAGCCAGAGATACATTCAGTGTCTAGTTCTCATTCTCTAAGCCGGATGCCAGTAAAGTGTGCTGATAGCCTGCTATCAGAATGCCAACTGATCAGAGTATAATGCAGGAGTGCAACCCAGCACCAAGGGGATTGTCCTGCAGGCTGACAGAAAGGCTGCCTCACAAAATATTAAGCAGGATCTTCTACTACTTCATATACATGATCAAATCCCTAACCTAACTCATGGTATAGTGAGTGAATGGGCTATCTCACAGTGAATAAAGTGCATTAAAGAAGAAACATGTACCCTCAAATGTTCGTTGATGAAGCTGTGTGACATTTTCATTAATCCCTAAGATACATAGTATCAACACCACCATAGTGCAGTCTTACCTTAATAACCAAGGGAAGACAAAAATTCAAGGGATGTTAAGGATTACGAAGTATCTCTGTGAGTGCACATAGGAAAACCTGTACTGGCAAATTAACAGATTTATAATTTAGCTTTGAGTTGACTCAAAGACTGTTGATGGTTTATCACTATTAATACATGAACTAATCAACACTTTTCTCAGAGGTGCAGAAAATAGTGGTCCTACAGTGGGATCTAGATTTGGAGCTCACCAGATATTACAAAATGATTGCTCTGTGGTCAGTTTTGCATATGCATATGAACTTGTGTGACATCGCACAACTTCACCTCATAACAGCTTCACATCTTCTGGCAGGCTTTCTACAAAGTTTAGGAATGTGTTATGGGAATTTTTTTATCATTCTTCAAGAAGCACATTTGTGAGGTCAGACATTGATGTTGGATGAAAAGGGCTGGTGTTCTATTGGGTTGAGGTTAGGACTATGTGCAGGCCAGTCAAGTTATTCTGCACCAAACTTGCTCATCCATGTCTTTATGGACCTTGCTTTGTAACCTTTGCAAGACCTGATGAACGTAAACTACACTGGGTGTCTAAGTCTGGGGAAAAAAACAGAATGTCATCAGTGTAAGTAATAACACTTTTACCCAGTAGGTCTCTAAATACCTAATTGATGAAGTTCTGAAATAAGCTAGGTGCTGACGCCAGGCCGTACGGCATAACCACATATTCGTAGTGCCCCGATGTAGTACTAAACGCTGTTTTCCATTCATCGCCCTCTCTGAATCGGATGAAATTGTATGCACTTCTCGGGTCCAATTTGGTGTAGACAGTGGCTTCACAGAGTTGCTCTAAAGCTGAAGGAACAAGAGGAAGAGGGTAAGGGTACCTTACTAAGACTTTGTTCAAACCACAGTAGTCAATACAGGGGTGAAGGATGACCCCTTTCTTTTCCACAAAGAAGAATCCGGCCGAGGCAGGGGAAGATGAGTGCTGGATGTATCCTAACTTGAGCACTTCCTGGATGTATTCCTCCATGGCTTGATTCTCTTTTACGGGCAGAGCATAGACCCTATTTCTTGGCGGGACACAACCTGGTAATAGCTCAGTCTGACAGTCAAATGGTCGGTATGGAGGCAGACCCTCAGCCTTCTTTTTATCAAATAATTCCACAAAGTCATGATATTCTATGGGTACCTGGACTTCAGTGTCTGTCTCCGGACTTTCTACACGAGTAGTCCCCAACGAACGGACCACGGGCTTTACGCAGTTGATGAAGCAGTTCTGTGACCAGGCTTGAATTTCCCTCTCCTTTAAGGAGATAAGTGGGTCATGGAGCTTCACCCAGTCTATGCCCAGGACGATAGGATAACTTGGTGAGTCAGTTATCATCAGCGAGATCTCCTCCTCATGAAGAACACCCACTTGTAGTCGCAGTGGAGCGGTTCAGTGGGTGACGGCGCCACTCCCAATGGGTCCCGCATCTATTGCTCGGATCTTGAGTGGGCATGGCAGTTCTTGGGTAGGGACACCGAGGGATTCTGTGGTGGCCTGATCCAGGAAGCTGCCTGCGGCTCCAGAGTCAATGAGGGCTACACGACAAAACAAATGGCTCTGAAAGGCTATCTGAAGGTTTAAGCTTAATTTTTGAACTGCAATGAAGGTCTTGTTACTCACCGTGTACACCAGGGTGTGGGGTTTAGTCACACCACCAGTGCGTCACACTGTTCCGGGAATTTGTGAAAACTGGCATACCCCATGCCCCTTCTCTCCACAGTAGAAGCACAGATGGATTGTAGCTCGCCTCTTTCTCTCTTGGGGTGATAAGCGCAGGGGGCCCAGGATCATGGGCTCAGGCAATAATCACTCCCCAGCTCCCCGTCCATCGGTGGAGTGTTCAAAAACTTGGCGAAACATGGCAATAAAGTTCGTGTAAGATCGTGCCTGCTAACCTGCATGGTGCCATGTGGCATTGGCCCATTGTAAGGCTTTGCTGCTTAATAGGCTGATAATGACGGCCACCTTCTGATGATCAGTTAATCCCTCTTGGAGAGCAAAAAAAAAGTTCGCACTGGAGGAGGAACCCTTTACATCTGTCAGGCTTGCCACTGTAGCATTCAGGTAGAGAGACAGGGATGTGGGCCTTCGGCATGGGATTTAGCTCCCCACGCTGCCTAAGCGCCTCCCATTGTCGAACAGCAGTGCACACCTCCTCCAGCTGCTGCGTGCTGTGAATTAAAGCCTGTTGCAGGCTAGATATGTTTGCTGACTCCATAGTGAGGCAGATCAACCTGTAATGATCCCACATTAGAGACTGGAGTCAATTGCAGTTTTATTATAACCATGTAGGTGGTGACAAAAACACAATAAAATGAACAAAACTGAGAAGCACAGAGTGTGGAGGCAAAATGGGAATCAGGGAAAAACCACAAAATGCAAAATGTCAAACACTCAGAAGATATCATAAGGTGGGGAGAACTCAGGCTGGGCACTCCACACTCTGGCGAGGCAAAATAATAATAAAAAACACACGAGAAAAAGACAGGAACTATATCATGAAAAACGAGGCCAAAATACTTCAAACGGGGCAGATGCGAAGCGTATAACAAGTATAGCTTAATGTTGATCTGCGCTGGGGAGAGCTTTCTTTGTCCTTTTATTTTCCCCAGCGTGGACTCCAGGCTGATTGTCTTGATTACTAGCAGGTGCGAGTAATGATCTTGCACTTCTGGGAAGCATAGTACTGGTCTTCGGGGCAGTTTTGGCGCCCTCTCATGGTCGGAGACGTAACAATGTGAAATTTATTTAACATAATACATTTAAATTTGAATTTTTGGCTATTATTTGTGTTAATATTACTTTAAAATCCTTGTAATAAAAACTACTTATTTTATTCATAAAAGGCATAATCATTCTATTTGAATAATATTTACCCTACAGAATTTTGTGTGAATATAAAGTAATATTAAAAAGTTACTTTAAATTTTCAAGCACTTCCTGTGTATGCACACCCATATTTTTTTGTAGTTAGCAATGTAATCAGCAGCAGTTCATCAGAGCTTCAATTGTATCTAGCTGTGAGCAGGTTAACTAAGGTAACAAAGCCTATTGTTGTCACGTCCGACACCGCACATGGGAGACAAAACTCGCAAACTCAGTCCACGATCCTGAATTACAATTCCCCGAAAGCAACAGGTAACGAGCCCCACCTGTTGTGCATGAGTGCTCATCAGCTCGAGATGTCAGATCAACTTCTTTGAAGACACCTTGCATCTCCCACTTGCATTCGCAAGTTAAGTATTTCTGTTTTGCCAGATTCCTAGCATTCCTGTGTTTGATACTCTACATTACTTCTACTAGTTTTTTCAGTTCATTTTTTCTGTGTTTCTGTTTCAGTTTCCCAAGCCAGAGCATGGCTTTGTCCCTGGACCTGTCCCGTGCTCTTTGGATTCTTCCCTGTTCTGTTTGTAGCCTGATTTTTGTACCTTTTTCCCACGTTCTGTTTTTCTGGTTTTATGTTGGACTTGAACATATTTTTGCACAGCACTTTTGTTACGTTTGTCTCCCTCTGTGCTAAAATAAACCTCACTGCATTTGACTCTGTCTCTAGTGTGGGATCATTACAATTATAGCTACTGTAGTTTACTCCTGAGACCAAAAAATATGTATTAATATTAGTTTGAACTTGACTGGCTACACCAGCTAGGTAAATAAAGTAATGTGTTGGAATGCATGTTGCTAGGTGTTAGGTAATTAGCTAGCCAGTAGCACTTTTTTCTTCAGACTAACATTATTTAGGAAAGACACTGTGATGAGAAGTGTTTTGTTTGTTGCAACGTATTACTTTTTTCATTTGAAAATAGGTTAAGCTTAACTTCGTCTTTGCCATTGCGTTAACTTGGCTGGCTAGCTAGCACTAAGTGGTGGGCTACATTTCATTTTCCAACCATTTTTTCCCCAGTAACTTGGCAAATATCTCCGAACTAAGGCTGGGGTGAGTTGATGCTAGCTAATAAAGGCTGTGTCCCAATTCAGGGGCTGCGTCCTTGGAAGCACAAGGTCTACGCTGGTATATGTAGGCATATCCTTCAAAGGCTTGTAGACGGCGATGTCTGAACCGAAATGAGACAGTCTGCACTATGGCAGATTTCTTGTTTGCATCACAGCACTACTGTTCCTGCCCTTACCGTTTTGCCACGAAATGTCACTTAGCAAGCACAGATGCCTTTTTTTTATTATTTTACTGCTGGGCATGCTTCACTGTCAGCACATGATGTATTTAGATTAATGAGAGAGGTCCATCTTTAAACTAGATACTGTTAGCAACATTAAGGTTATGCAGTTCATAACTGGCTAGTGTCCATTTTACTCATATTTAAAATAGTGCTGGAATGTAGCTGCGTAAATACATTCACATTTACTCATGAACGCCGTTCGCTCATTTGCTAATGCCGAAGTCATCATCGGTGCTCAGTGAACCTCAGGATATATCGACTGGCAAAGACGGAAAAGAAGGGCGCATTTCTCGGCCGCATATGAAGTTTACTGCAAAATGGGACAGCCTAGTCACACCGCTATGATGCAATTGGTCTACAACTGCAGCCCATGAAGGATACAGCCCCTGAAATGGGACACAGCCAAAGTCTCCCTTGATTTTAGTGCATCAACAGAATAAGCCCATGTTGCTCAGTGTTGTTGTCGTGAGAATGCATAAATAAAGTATTAGACGTTGTAATGGCAATAGCTAGAAACAATGTTCATTAATGTGGTAGTGCTACCAGATTGGGCCAGATTCCAACAGCTAGGATTAGTTTATCTAGCATTGAAGTTTTATGGTTGGATTTTACTTCAGATCATTTCATATACATGTTTTATTAACAGTTAACTTTTTATGGTTCTTTTCAAGCCAACCTTCCAAGTCGTTTGCTGTCCAGTTCATGCGAAGAGCGAGGGACAGACACAGTAACACACAAAGCCTTGTGAAGCTTTAACAGAACCTGAAAATTGGAGTTATGTGTCTATTTGTAAACATGATCAGTTTATTCAAACAAATCAAAACACATCTGTCAGTTATCATAATTAGTTAACTTGACTAAAATGTTAACTGTCTTGGCTAAAATGTCTGCATGTAAATGACATCTGTCTAACTTTTTTTTTCTCTCTTTTCAGGTGAAAAGTTGATGGACATTTTTGTTTACATTTCTGAAACGAAGAATTAAGGTTACAGATAGCACAGCTTGAGTCCATATAATAATTTTATTTTAATACTGTTGGCAGTGACTTAAAAATAAAGTGGTTTTGTTTTAACCTATGAGCTTATTGAGGTTTTTTCCCATGTTTTCCATTTGCAGCTATACTCAATGGTTAAATTTAAAGTTAAATACTTCAATTTAAATTAACTCAATAAGCACGGTTAAATTTCATTAACAATATTTACTGTAATCTGTTGCCTTAATTTTATTGATTAAATATATTTAATTTTGTGATGTAGAGTCAATTAAGTTTATTAGTACTATTTCTAGTTTGCACTTTGAATCTGTTTGATATTTATGTGTAGCTTGAAATGATTTTTTTTGTATTGTATTTACTTCTCAAATTTAATGAATACTTTTACAGTGTTAGAATTAATTAAGTTGGACTCAAAACAAGGCTAGTAATATTTATTTAATAGTATTGCTTGTAATCTGTTGCCTCAATTTTCATTCATTCATCTTCTTAACGGCTTATTCTTGCTGGTGCCTAGCAGGCGGCATAGGTGCAAGGCAGGATCAATCCTAAACAGGGTGCCAATCCATTGTAGGGTACACACACTCATACACACACTTGCTGTGAGGCGACAGCGCTACCCACTGTGCCACCATGCCACCCTGCCTCAATTTTATTGAGTAGATATAGGGTAACATATTTTACAGTGTATATGAATAGGGTATTTAGGACCTGCTATTGGAAGTAACATTGCTTGTGTCTTTGCTTGATCTGTACCTCTTGTTAGTGGATTGATGGTAGTTAAGTCATATAAGATCTGTACCTAATACATACTTTGAATGACATGTCACTTGAGGCAATGACTCGCTATGAGGCAATTTCTTGAAATAGTTGTATGTTTTTTATTTTTATGCCAGTTTCATAATGCAGATGTGTTTGGGTCTTTTTTTTATTCTCCCAGGTGGCTTATCTCTAGACACCCCCCCCCCTATAAATCTCTAGTGACGCCCCTGCTTTTTAGAGCAACAGTGGGGTCTTCTGTTGAATTACATGTATGTGATAAGATGATCCATTATGCGCAAGTTAAAACAGCAATAGTTTACTGACCAAAAATATTTGAAGTAATACAAAGTTTTAAAAAGTCATTCAATATTTCTAGTTCAAAAGTAAAAACAACTTTATGTAACTTAGCAAAATGAATTTGAAAAGATGAATGAGGTGTATTTGGTGTATTTCTTTCTTTAAGTAAGGACATTTATTAGCTTTTGCAGTCTCCAACAATGTTTACAAACTTTCCTTTTGTTTCTTGTACTGAGGTTTTTCAGGTGCTGATCTGTAGATCCATAATCTTTTACAGTAGAGAAGTAGAGAAGTATTTAAAATCTAAAGTGTTCTGTTTTCAGATGAAGCAAATCAATTTAATATAGGTTCCATTTGATTATTTATATCTCAGTTAACATTTAATCTCAGGATGGTGGGTTGTGCTGGAGTGAAGTGCTGAGATAGTACTCTCTTTACACTCAATGGGTGACCTCATGAAATTTTCCTCTATTCTTTTCTCTTTCTTTTTCTTTTTTCCTTGCTTAGTCCTATGCTTGAATGCTCATCTGAGCCTGTGCTTTGGATAAAGCAATCTATGTATGTGTACTGTAAATACATGCACATATAAACACTATCTACACTGCCATAAAATTCTGCTTTACAGAGTATGAAAGTTATAAGCACAAGAACTGGTAGTTGTAGAACTGGTAGTTGTAGAACTGTTAGTTGTAGAACTATTAGTTGCACTGTTCTTTGGTCTTAGTCTTTTCTTTATTGTATCAAGTGTTTTTGGAGGAAGGAAGCGGAAGTGTCTTTCCACAGGTGCCAAAATTGATAACAGGTATCTGCCAGAGAGAAAAACACAATTTAAACACAAAAAACTAGCTTATGTAGGTGGATGTGTCAGCTCCATGAAAAACTTAAACAAGCATTGGGTGAATTCTTACCTAACTGTATTATCTATCTGACTATTATTATGTAGATCTCCCTCCTTGTGCCATCAAAACAGCACCAAACCCATCAAGGCATGGACTCTGAAGTTGTGCTGTAGTACCTGGCATCACTGACAAGTGAAGTGAGTAACACTGATTATCTCATTACAGATGCACCTGTCAGGGGGTGGGATATATTAGGCAGTAAGTGAATAGTCAGTCCCCAAAGTTGATGCATTGTAAACAGGAAAAATGGACAAGCATGAGGAGCTGGGCAACTTTGACAAGAGCCAAATTGTTGTGACTAGACTACTAGGTCAGATCATCTCCATTCCCGGTATGCAGTGTTTAGTGCCTACCAAAAGTGGTCCAAGGTGAACCACTGACAGGGTCATGTGTACCCAGGGCTCATTGATGCATGTGGGGTGCAAAAGCTAGCCCATCTTATTTAAAGGTCCCACAGCATGAAAATTTCACTTTATGAGGTTTTTTAACATTAATATGAGTTCCCCTAGCCTGCCTATGGTCCCCCAGTGGCTAGACATGCCGACAGGTGTAAAGCAAGCAGTGAGTATCCTGCTCCATCTTTGAGAAAATGAAAGCTCAGATGGGCCGATCTGGAATCTTCCCTTTATGTCGTCATATGGGGAAAGGTTACCTCCCCTTTCTCTGCTTTGCCCGCCCAGAGAATTTGGGCCGCCCATGAAAAAATGAGCTAGACCGACTGTCAATGCGATCGTGCGAGCGCCACATTGTTTTTTCCTCGAGAGACATCATGGCTTGCAAACAAGCGAAGCATGGCAGTTGTTCAGTGTTTGGATGTACAAACAAACACAAAAGTCTTTTTTCAGTTCCTTCATCCGAGCCTCTCAAGAACCAGTGGGTTAATTTTCTTTTCTCTGGAAATGCCAAAGTTTTGTATGTCTACGCCAAACATTTCGCTGATGACTGTTTCCTCAACTCGGGCCAATACAGAGCTGGTCTTGCAGAATGTCTGAAAATTAAGTCTGGATCAGTACCAACTCTCCTTGGCTCAGCTACAAACCTTGGACAAGTAAGTCAACTAACGCTATATCATTTTGTTGCTTTGCTGTATTTGGTTACCTAGCTTGTTATCCTAAGAATGTGGCTGTAACATTAGCTCTGCAGCTAACAGCCAACAGCTATCAGCCCAGTTAGCAGGCTACTGTCACTAATGTAAACTTAGATAGGTATGTGTTTGAATACACACACTGTAACTCAAGTGTTGTGCACTTCTTTGTTATTTGGATAACTGTTTGTAACCGTGTAAAATGTTTAACATAGATGGGACAGCCAGGTTCTCATCATGCTCATACAACATAGATGTGACATATCCAGCAAATTTTCTGAAATGTTGTTTCTGGCCACTGTAATTTTCTCCTCTGCAAGTTTGGGCAGGTTGGCAGCAAGCTTTATTCGGCTTACAGGACTTGGGGTTTAAAGAAGTGTTGTGCAAAATTCACAAAAAAAAAGTCCTGACATTATTAAATTACTATACATTATGATTTTATTATATAAATCTACATATACAAAATAAGTTTTCAAATTCACATATGTTTTAAAATTGAATTCTGTTACTCTAACAAAAAATAATAATTTCAAAGTTAGTGACATTTACACTTATACAGAGATAGTTACAAAAGTCATTAACTTGGAATATCCAAAGCTATTGTCGGTGGACCCAAATTCATGGTACTTTGAGCTATGATACTGCTAGAAATGAGCCATACAATACCTAATACAAACAATTACAAGCACTTGTAACTGTAATGTTGAAAGTTAGTGCTCATTTAAGTGCTCTCAAAAGATGTGGGTCTTCAGTTGTCATTTGAAGACAGCAAGTGATTCTACTATTCAGACACTCAGCAGAAGTTCATTCCACCACATTGGTGCCTGGAAGGGGAAAGTCTGAATCCTTGCCTCCCATGTGTCTTGGCTAATGATCAAGTCAAGCCGTACTTTAGGCACGAAGGGTTCTGGGTACACAGCAGGATTTGACCATTGCCATCAGGTAGGGATGCGCTGGACCATTTTTGGCTTTATAGGTTAGAGTCAGGGTTTTATATCTGTTGCGGACTGCTACAGGAAGCCAGTGAAGTGTATGAAGCAAGGGAGTGGTGCTAGGGCTCAAACCTCCCAACCATTTGATCAGTAACCCAGAGCCTTAACTGTTGACATTGTAAGGTGTGCTACTTGCCTATCTCAGTATGAGGCCACTTTGCGGGACTTTAATAAAGTTCTGAATATCCCAGTTTGTTTGGAAATTGGGGTCAGAGCATAGGGTCATCCATATTAAGTGCCGTGCTCAAGCACCCAACAGTGGCATCTTGGTGGTGCTAAGGCTTGAGAATGGCACTCATTGAGGTTATTACATATTATTATTGCTGTCACGCGATTAATTATTTTAATTGCGTTAATCGCGGACTTAATTTTTTAATCGCACTTTTTTTATGGTTTTAACGCAAATTTTGATTTGTGTTGTACGTACATGCAGGTCGGCACCGTAGCACCATTGAAAATGAATGAGAAACAACTGCTGAACGTTGCCTCATTATTCACTTGACTTTATTTGATAAGAGTGAAATATTAACGATGATTGATGTCTTTTTGTTATTTTAAATAAAAAATAGTTTTCGTCTTTTGTTCATCTGATATACTGATTAGAGTTGGAGTTTAATAAAAGGCATCGATTCTTCAATTAAAGTAACAGCACGTTGTAACCGAAGAGTAAGTTTACGTTTCAACCAAAACATACATTAGAAAGTTAAAATTCATCACCCATAGTTCATAGACGTTTCATCACTTTTATTTCAAAAGTGCCTACAGCACTACACACTGAACTGAGTCTGAACAGCATTGTTTATCATGTTAAATACAGCTGAGTGCTGTAATGTAGAACACAAAAAATCAGCTGTCCACTGTTGATGATGTTGCAGGGCCTTTCAAATAGAGCCGTTTTAGTGACCGAGTTCCCTATGAAGATCTCTTAGGATTCTGTACCCTGTCCCCTCTAGGCAGCAGGGACACAGATTAGGGACCTTTGTTATTGGAATGCAGCCTAAAACCGGTAACATGATGGTCAATATGGGAACGTTAATCGCGATTAATTCTTTAATCTGACAGCACTACATATTATACTATCCATAAGGTACAGAGAGTGTAATTACCCATGCTACACTGAAAAACCAACTCTCACTAAAGTAACAAATGTCCTGCAAGTGCATATTTTGGCAATGTTTTAATGAGCACTGTTTCCTAGTACTCCCACCCTGTTTACCCACATAGGCATTAAATGTCTTGTAGATATTCAGCAAAAAATACACTGGTTACTTGTTTTGCAGAAGATATCATTCACTGTGAGATAAATCGACTGTTACATGGACACGCTACTGTTCATCCTCCATCAAGCTGCAGCAATAAACTTTGATGCACATAAGAAAGTGTGCCTTATTAAGTATGCCACTGCTGGCAAAAAAACAGCAAGAAACATCAACAAGACACATATATGAAAGTGTGTGATTTCTTGCCTTGTAGCAAAACAGGCTCCAAAAAGCATAAAAATAAGCTTAAAGGCAAATAAGATGAGACACGGGCGGCACGGTGGCGCAGTGGGTAGCGCTCTCACCTCACAGCAAGAAGGTCCCGGGTTCAATCCCTGGGTGGAGTGGTCTGGGTCCTTTCTGTGTGGAGTCTGCATGTCCTCCCCGTGTCTGCGTGGGTTTACTCTGGGCACTCCAGGTTGCCCCTAGTGTATGAGTGTGTGTGCCCTACGATGGATTGGTGCCCTGTCTAGGGTTGATCCTGAGCTAGGCACTGGCTCTCCTGTGATCCTGGGGACAGGAATAAGCGATTAAGAAAATGAATGAATGAAGATGAGACACGGTTGGAATCTAACATGAGGGCACAGGAATAGGTTTTTTGTTCTTACACTTACATGTAGACACATGCTTCGACTTTCACACGTGACACACCAGCATCACTCTCACAAGTGCTCTGTAGGGTCTAGCCACAGGGTAGTCTACATGACACACTGAACTTTCACTTGCATCCTTTGCTATCTTTGAAATGTGTAATGTTTAGGTCAGAAGAAGGAAAGAATATCTAGCATGGCTATGGCAGGTCTCAGAGGTGATGGATGACCTGAATTGGAGTGTTGCACCAAACCTTTGAAAGCAGGCCATTAATAAACAGATTGTGCTGTCCCCTTCTTCACGTGTCATTATGGCACCTCTATTTTGTGTCCATGCCATCGATAATAAATACTCATAAGCCTAATGATGCCTGATTACTGCTGCAGTCTTTGCCTCATTAAGCTGATTAGCTGCAACATTGTAACTGGGATGATGCCTGTTTAATGATATTCTGGCGAACCAGACAGCTTGCTGATATTAAACTAAAACCAAAAGTGCTCCTTTTATGTTATTAGGCCAGTCTTGGCAAATTGGTGAAAATACAAGTAATAGTCTTTCAGTGGAAAACATGGTGTCAGGAAAGACATTTAAAAGTGCTTGGTAGCATTCTGATATCAAGGTTACCTTGTCAAATGATTGGCATCATCTCAGTCTGTTAGCTTTTTTTTTTTTTTTTTTTTTTTTTTTTTTTTTGTTTTTTTGTTTTTTTTTTTTTTTTTTTTTTTTTTTTTTTTTTTTTCGTTTTTAGCTTTTGTGCTAGAAAAATGCCCTTTAGTGTCAAATGGGCCTTGAGTATCTTCAAACAAATCACAAGAAGAAGCAGAGCACTGACCCTAATAATTTAACACAATGCTCCAGATGTTGCTGGATGCTGAGAAAGAAAAAGGCAGCCAAAACTGAGCCCAAGCTCCTCTGCTTTATTACAGGTTTGTGACCCACACTGGGCACCTGCTGATAACATGGTGCTTAAAGCTTACAGGGGTTATGCCAATGACATTGGTGTCTTCACCTGCTACAAAACACAATAAAAAACTCTTATGCCTCTGAAAACTTGGAGTCTCCCTAGAAATTGTTGTTGCATGGCAACATACATTCCGATGTGTTTAACCCCAGCTCAATAAATACTCTATAGCAAGTAATTGACTGTTGCAAATATTACATGGCCACAGCTTTTAATTCACCCATTCCCTAGCAGAGATCACTTAGTTTGTGTATGTGTATGTGTTTGTGTATGTCTGTTTGCTTGTGTGTGTGTGTGTGTGTGTGTGTGTGTGTGGACCATGTTTTAAATGTCCCCAAAAGGATAGGAATATCTGATATTTTTGACATTTTGGGGACATTTTGTCCCCATAAGGAAAGTGGATTTTTTTGTAGTTTTAAAATAAAACAAAGAGCCAAAAAGTTGCCTTTTCATTACTGAGATTAGGGTTAGGGTTAGTGTTAGGGTTAGCATTAATTAGCTGAAGTAATAATTATGTCATTGAAAGTCCTCACAAATATAGCAAGACAAATGCGTGTGTGTGTGTGTGTGTGTGTGTGTGTGTGTGTGTGTGTGTGTGTGTGTGTGTGTGTGTGTGTGTGTG
>JAOVVH010000043.1:17057087-17067333 GCA_028566435.1 Scorpiodoras heckelii
TGTGTGTGTGTGTGTGTGTGTGTGTGTGTGTGTGTGTGTGTGTGTGTGTGTGTGTGTGTGTGTGTGTGTGTGCTCAAAGCTGGTGCATGCTCATGTGAACTTCATTATCGCCCAAACTCCATCTATATGCTACTCATTACAATCAGGTGCAACAAAGCCTAGTGTCTCTTTGCAATTACTGTGACCACATTTTTTAAAAATTAAAACAGAATATTGCAATAATCAGTGGACAACAGAGGCCTAATTATATCTAGGGAGTCTGAGTTCTGGTTATTAGGAATGATTCCTACTCACTCATAAATATGGAAAGATAAAATGTCAAGCTTGAAGGTAAGAAACATTGGCCTCAATAGGTTTGCTCTATACTGATTGCGGTATCAAGCAGGCTGCTTGTAAACATAGCTAAATATATCAGAGATGTTATATTGTGGCAATGCTGCTGGAGTAACAGATAACCGTGCATAGAAGCAGTTCTACACTGATCAAATCCATGGCAAGCATTGACAGCCAAGTGAAGATCTGGAAAGCCACAGTGATAGGCTTTCAGAATGGTCATGCCAACATGTGGGCTGGAAGCTTGTACTCTGATTTGAACTTGATGATTCTCAAAGGCACAGGCTGTCACCATTTTGCAGAGTAATTTTACAGAACTGGCAACCTGCACTGGTCAACCAATTTGGCTGTGGAGGAGTAGGTGCAACAGGCCTGGATAATTATCAAAAATCTATAATTTGGTGACAAGCAAGCCATCCTGTGAGCACTACGGGAAAGGACACAGCAGTGATGCATAACAAGGACTGCCTTCAGTTCTACCAAGTTTCTCCAGGGAGGTCAAGTCACAGTGAGTTATCCATCACTGACTTTGTGTTTTGTTTTGTGTTTGTTTTTTTTCTCTCTCTCTACACCCAGAAGAGTCATTAAAAGGATGTGAAGTATGTTGGAGTTGAGCTACACTGATGTCGGATGCCGGGATAACAAGAGCTGTGCATGAAATGGATGATGTAAAGTGTTCATGTAAATTGCTCTTCTATTGATTTTCTATTTTGCGCATGATGACCAGCTAATAATTATTGCTGTTTTATCCTGATTACTGAAGCCACCATATTGATTTTTATTTAGAGCCTTATTTGCTGACTGTTTATTTCAGCAAACTCTGAATAGGCTTGTGGCTGTTAATGGTTCTAGTTTATCTGGATTATCTGGATTTATTAGAATTTATCACAATATTGTGTAATCAATATTGTGAAGACAGTAAGAATACTAGTTAGAAACATTATCACAATGAGCTTAATGGTACATTGTTGCTTGATTTATTTCTCTGTTTTTGTTCAGCAGTTGCTGGATGTTATAGTTAATCATTTTAACATACGCTGACAACTCAGGTCTCTGTTATAAATTGTCATCATCAATATCATGATCGTCATCATCATCTCTCTGATAAAGGTGGAGAAAGGATAGACATTTAACTATGTACCATACAAAGACTTCTGTAATCATATGTAAACATGAACTTATTATTGTCTAATGCCACAAGAATTAAAAAGTAGACACAGTTATTTTGGGTGGTACAAAAGTAATTCTTCTTTCAATAAAGTCCCACCTTAATTTAGTTTTAAGATTCCACCTTAAATCCTTATTATTTACTTTCTACCAGGAATTTTTGTAATAACTTCAGAAAAAGGAAACTGTTAGAAAGGTAAGGAGTTATGTGACATACATATACTCTACTACTGATAAGCAAAGTGTTTCAACAAGTATTTCAATCTCTAAAATAATATATTTCATTGATAGTATAGATTATTCTAGAAACATGTAAACACTTAGAACAAAACAAATAATTTAAGTCTTTATAAAGGTAAGCTATATAAAATACATTTAGCAAGTGACATAGTATGAATTTATTATAACATCTGCACTGTTCAGTGTGCTGTGCTGTTCAATGACCTAAATTTGGATCTATGGTTAAATGCACTTTATTTGCCCAAGAAGTGGCCAATATAGGACAAATGCATTCTTAGTTATACATTATATATCAATATATCTAAGTTATATATTGGTCACTCATGTTTAAATTTGTCAGTCTTAAAGATATAATATACAGCCAATAATTTGTGGACACCTGAATATCACGTGAGTGGATGTGCATCTTCCCCAAACTGTTGCCACAATGTTGAAAGCACACAATTGCAAGGATATATTGTCTGCTGTAACATTACAATTTCCCTTTACTAGAACTAAGAGGCCCAAACCTGTTGGTCACAGTTTATTTAGAGTGCTTACAGACTATTTGTGCGATGTCAGCAGCTTGTTGGTTGACATTTTACAATTCAATTTCGCCGTAAAACATTTGACACATTATCTATATAATATATGTGCTGATTCATTAGCATACTTGCAGATTGTTTGCAACAATTTACCAGTTTATTTTTATTAGGTTTAGTGTTAGGGTATGGGTTAGGGTTAGAATGTTCAGCAAAGATTAATGAAAGAGTTTACTAACTGTTTGTTGAATATTTGTATATGCATTGTTCAATGTACATTTTTATAGCATAGGTTGCTGTTGAAATGTTACACTTTATAAACATTTTGTCAGAAGACTATCCAAATAATAGGTTACCAATAGGGGTGGGAATCTTTTACTATCTCACGATTCGATTCGATTCCGATTTTTGGGGTCACGATTCGATTCAAAATCGATTTTCGATTCAAAACAGTTTTCGATTCAAAATCGATTTTCGATTCAAAACGATTTGATTCATAATGATTTCTGCTTCACTCTACAGGTCTACTCCAGTCTGCTTTACAAGACAGAATGACAAATCACATTTTTAAAGTTTTAAACAATCCATGCTCCACTGCTACTCCCAGCAGCTTGCTTTAAAATAATCGATGAAACAGGCAACAGACCTGCTTATTTATTTTTTTTTGCCTGCTCGGAGTTAGCAGAGGTGGTTAGTGGAGTTAGTGGGCTCACCTCGGAGGTGAGCCCGCACATTTGTGGTGTTCCCGAAGTGCTTAATTTTCATTTTGCAAACCCTGCACACTGCGAAGCTCATGTTAAGCTCTGTCTTCCCGGACATTCGGTAAAAACCAAAATGAAGCCAGATCTTTGCCTTCACCGAAGACGGGGCTGGTTGAATCTTACTTCCGTCTTTGTTTTGGTGCTTTCCGCGCATGCGTAGTAAATGAGAATAAATTTTCTTATGAGAATCGATTTTTTGGCACACCCCTAGTTACCAACCAGCATGGCAATGCTCCTGTGCACAAAGTGAGGTGCAAATAATCTTGTAATGTGAATGTAGACTTAGCCACATTTGTTTCCTAAAACTATGCATCTGTTTCCTGTTTTCTTTGTTTCTAATTTTAAATGCCTTGAGCATTTACAAATGCTTTTGTGACCTTGTTTGCCTGTGATCTTACCTAAGCTGCACGTTTTGACAATGCCGATGAAAAAGGCAATGATGGTGAGTAGCCTTAAAAACGTTATTGCATTTGCATCCAGTGAACTATGCCATATTCTACACTACTGAAATGATATTGTTTGGAATTTCCTATTTCAATTTCATCTGCCGACTTATTTATTTGAAAATACTCTGTTAAATTGAGGTATATGTTCTGTATGTGACTGATATACATAAAAACACAATTTAAATGTGTGTAGAACTCCTTTCCCAAATGGGACAACATGGCTTATTAATCTAGCACACTGCCTGCTCCAGCACAGCTGCATTAGGAGATTATCCAGACAAAGCTGGCCAGCTGTTTGTCAAACGCACTACCAGTGACTAATTGAGACCAGCAAACAGCAACAGAGCAGGACCTCAGGAACAGTTAATTTCCCACATCCAGAATGTGCAACCAGTGAAGAAGGTTAATTGCTGGCTTGATAGCTAAACGTGTGAGCCCTGATTCATGATAAATATCTATTTTGTAAATTTAAGGAGAATAACCCTCAGGGCTCCTTTTGAGAACACACCTTCTAGGCCAGATCAGTGAGCTTAGTTTCTAGTGAAATAGTTGAAAAGTTGGAAGTTCAGACAGATATGAATGGAATGTATGGTTGATGCTTTTGCAACTCAACAAAATATTTAAAAAGGGATTGAAGCAAGGCAAGCCACATTTGTCTTTTAAATTATACCAGTTGCTGTACTGAATTTATAACAATACATTTTGATTAAGCAATTTGCAATGAGGTAGACTTTTTATTTTATTTTATTTTTTGTATATTTAATTTTTTGTATTTGAGTAGCATGTATGATACTTTTTCCATCATTATTTTTGAAAATGTTCTAAGCAATGTTCTGATTGCCAAAGTTTTCTTTATGCAGTACAGATTAATGATTTCGCTTCAAGGTTTAAAGAAACAAGTGCCATTGTTCCACACTGACCATGGCTTTTAACCATGTACGGAGAGATGCCTGCCTGCCTCCAGACTTCTAATGCTCTTTTGTTTGGATCTTGTTGTGTTTTAGATCACCAGGAATCAAAGGATTATGTTTGGCCTCTTGTTAATGAAAAGATTAATTTTTTCTATCACCATGCTACATTCCAAGCAGATCTTTACCTTCACCTTGTTTATCAAAGTACATCAGGAAATAAAGTTAAGGTAGCCTTTGATTCCCACACATGAGTGTTACTTCTGTTTGAGCCTGTCAGACTCTGGGCTCTCATCTGTCAAACAGCGTTAACAGGACTGACATGAGACTGTTTTGATTCGAACAGCTGCAGTTTGCCTCTGTATAGCATGACACACTGTGCATATAAAAGCCTGTCAGATAATTGGGTGTGTCTATTAGTCCTCTACCCAAACACCTGTGCTTCAACACATAACATAGATAAAGTAAACCCTTTTATGGATCCTGCTGTATATGACACTGTCACCAGTAGTTATACTAATCTCCTTTCCAAGTTAAAAGAGCATTTAACTTTTTAGTCTACCTGCTAGTGAACTGATGCAATATAATGCTCTGTGATAGCTAAATGGGAGAAACTCTTTAAACTTGCAAGATTATAATAAGCTTCTCAGCTTATCACATAATGCTTGTGAGCTTATGATATTAGCATTTATATATTCCTAGGACTTTGGAACAATTTCAAAGGGAAGCATGGCAATTTGATTTCACATGATCATGAAAAAAACATAGAAAGCCAATGTGCAAAGTGTCTGAGGCAGTTTGACAGCATTTATTTATTAAATTTAAGGAACACTTTTTATTCCCATTTGTAATGGTGTTGTAAGAATATGTCTGCTTTTTTCATGGCTATAGAAATGTTATCAGAACAAATCTTAGATATTTTGACACATAGTGCAAAGTGTGATAAGCAGTAATTAAATATGTTTATAATAGAAAGTGCTATATTGTAAATAAAATTTAAGAATTATGCTACAACACACACTTTTCAGCATTGCTACTACTATCACACCTTGTACATATATTTACTGTCCTTTGTAGTAGAGTGGTATGGTGATTGATATGACCTAGCATATTAAACAATTTTTGAGAACAGTCAACAGTCTGTAGAAGTTGATGTTTTGAAGATCTACTCATTCTCTGTAGGCTATCAAACTTTTGCATTCATTGCATTTGGGTAGTCCAGATTCTCAATAGACCATAAACTGTCACTGGTCCTCTCATTTTAAATTCCGTTCATATGGACTCTACTGACACAATATAGCAAAAAGTATGTGGATATGATTAATGCTGTAGCATTAACATTTCCTTTCACTGGAACTAAGAGACCTAAACCTGTTCCAGCATGGCAATGCCCCTGTGTACAAAACAAGATCAATAAAGAAATGGTTTGCCAATGTTTCTGTTGAAGAACTTGAGTGGCCTGCAGAGCCCTCATCTCAACCACACTGAACACCTTTAAAATGGCCTGGAATTTTGACTGCACCCTGTCTTGACTGAACCCAATCCTTCTCACCTGACGTCAGTGACCAAACTCACTAGTGATCTTGTGGCTGAATGTGCACAACTCTCCCCACAGCCAAGCTCCAAAATCTAGTGGAGTGCCTTACCTGAAGAGTTGTTACAACAGCAAAAGAGGGACCAAATCTGAAATGGTACACTGCTCAAAAAAATTAAAGGAACACTTTGAAAACACATCAGATCTCAATGGGGGAAAAAATCATGCAGAATATCTTTCCTGATATGGACTGGGTAATGTGTTAGGAACGAAAAGATGCCACATTGCTTGATGGAAATGAAAATTATCACTCCACAGAGGGTTGAATTCAAAGACACTCCGAAAATCAAAGCGAAAAAATGATGCAGCAGGCTAGTCCTCAAAATGGTACTCAGTAGTTTGTATGGCCTCCATGTGCTTGTATGCATGCCTGCCAACGTCAGGGCATGCTCCTAATGATATGACAGATGGTGTTCTGGGGGATCTCCTCCCAGATCTGGACCAGGGCATCACTGAGCTCCTGGACAGTCTGAAGTGCAACCTAGCAGTGTTGGATGGACCAAAACATAAGGACCCAGAGGGGAGGGGGCAGTCAATGGTGTCAATTCCTTCATCCTCCAAGAACTGCCTGCATACTCTCGCCACATGAGGCCGGACAATGTCCTGCACCAGGAGGAACCCAGGACCCACTGCAACAGCACAGGGTCTGACAATGGGTCCAAGGATTTCATCCCGATACCTAACAGCAGTAAGGGTGCCATTGTCTAGCCTGTAGACGTCTGTGCATCCTTACAGGGATATGCCTCCCCAGACTGACCCACTGACCCACCACCAAACCGATCATGCTGAATGATGTTGCAGGCAACATAACGTTCTCCACGGCAGCGCCAGACCCTGTCACATCTGTCACGTGCTCAGGTGAAACCTGCTCTCATCTGTGAAAAGCAGAGGGCACCAGTGGCGGATCTGCCAATTCTCGTGTTATCTGGCAAATGCCAATCAAGCTCTACAGTGCTGGGCAGTGATCACAGGGCCCACTACAGGACATCAGGCCCTCAGGCCACCCTCATGAAGCTTGTTTCTGATTGTTTGGTCAGACACATTCACACTGCTGGCCTGCTGGACGTCATTTTGTAGGGCTCTGGCAGTGCTCATTTTGTTCCTTCTTGCACAAAGGAGCAGATACCGGTCCTTCTGAGGGGTTAAGGACCTTCTATGTCCTTGTCCAGCTCTCCTAGAGTCACTGTCTCTCTCCTGGAATCTCCTCCATACTCTTAAGACTGTGCTGGAAGACACAGCAAACCTTCTGGATATGGCATGTATTTATGTGCAATCCAAGAGGATTTGGACTACATGTGCAACCTCTGTAGGGTCCAGGTACTGCACCATGGTTACTAGTAGTGACACTGATCCTAGCCGACTAGTGAAAAATCAGCCACAAAAGATGTGTAGGGACAAAATGTCAAAGGCCTCCACCCATTAAACCATTCCTGTTTTGGGGGTCGTCTCATTGTGCCCCTCTAGTGCACCTTTTGTTAACCCTTTGTTGCGCAACATATGCACACCCCCTCTAATGCACAACATTGGTAAAAAATCACCCACATTCATTTCCCAGGTTATTTCATGCTAGCTGAGTATTTCTTTGTTGTATCTTTTGAAATCAATTTATTTTATGATTGAATATTCCAAGTCTTCATTGAATATCTTTTTATTGATTACCACTGATCATTATTTTCATTTTTACTTTAATTCTTTATGAACAAAAATGTTTTTAGATTATTATATCGAATTTACACACATGGGTCAAAAATTACCCATTCATCCAAGTATGACATTAAATAAATTAATTAATACTATAATAATCTCTTTCAAGTAGTTACTTTAGCAGTGAGTGGGGCCGATCAATTATTTAGTATTTGCAACGTTTGTCATTTTGTCACACACACATACTGTCAGGTTTTCTGGGTGGCCAAGGGGTGGACCCAAATGCAGACACCATAGGCAGAGGGAGTTTGAAAGAAGCATCTTTAATTTAACCAAAAAAAGAGTATAGGCAAGATCCAAATACAAACACAGACAAGGGAATTTAACACATAACCAACACATAATAACACATACACATAACACTTGATCTCGATATTTACATCCCTCATAATCACTAAATGTTTGTGCTCCTTTCACACAGGCCTGGTGCCCTGGGTACACCAGCTGCTGGCCTTTGTGTCTTTGGAAAGAGGGCAGAGAGTGCACCTCTTCATCTTTCTTTGGCCCACCTTTGACATGTCTTCTTGTGTCTGGGTGGTGGCTGTGGTTTGTTTTTTTAATCCACATCTTCCCATTGCCTCAAGCATATGCTTTTGGAGTTTGGGTATGCCCTCCATGTGCCTCTTCATATGTGGCATGACAAGCTCTTTGCCCAACTCCTTGATGAATAGCCGGCGTGCATTGTTCATACCACCCATATAACCAGGGTATTGTGCGGTGAAGTTGCTGTAGGCATTGAGGGTGGAAACATCCAGCATGTTGTACCAGAGAACCCTGGGCCACCTCGAGATTCTCCACTTACATGTGTAATTGCTAACCATCTGATCCATTGTGTCCATTCCTCTTTTGTTCTGTTGTAGTACTGGATCACTTCTGGTTTCTTCTTCTGACTGCTGTCATCCACTACTTTGTCATCATGCATGGTGCTCAGGAGGACAACAGTCTTTCCCCTCTTTTGCACATAGCTCACCATGGTCATGTTACCATTGAATCCAAATTCTGAGCTATGAATCTCCCATGATTTGGATGGCTTCATGATAGGTGTTATGTCTGGCTTGTTCTGGCCAAGAGTCCCAACAATGGTCAGGTTCTTCTCATGGAGCTTCTCAGCCAGAAGGACACTGGTGAAAAAGTTGACCATTGTGATACCTATCAGAGGGGGTAAGGATTGTGCATTTACTCAACATCCAATTCTCTAAATTCTAACACCATAATCTGTTGAATTGCATTTTATAACTTCTTAGCTAAGTTGTTAACTAAGCTAACTACATTAGTTAGCTAACTACAGTAGGTTTAGCTAACTAAAATAGAATATGTCAACAGCTAGCTAGCTAAAAATAATTACTTGTAACTTTCTGACAAGTAATGTACTCACTCTCAAGGTAACCTAAACCTAATCAAATATTATCTAAAGTAATGTTAGAATAATTGAAAAACAATACTTACTTAGACAGGAGCTGAGCTGTGCTGAGCTGTGAAATGATAAATGCATGTGGGTCGTGTCTGACCCATGTGTGTAAATGTGATGTAGAAATACAAAAGCTGTGCTTCTTCATAAAGTAAGAAAGGAAAATAAAAATGAAGATTTGTGCTAAACAAAAACAAGATATTTACTGCATACCTGGAATAGAAAATGATTAATGATTAATTTATTTCAAAGATATATCATAGAAACACTCAGCTATATATGAAGTAATACAGAAAATGAATGCAGGTCATTTTTGACCCATGTTGTGCATTAGAGAGGTAGTGATACAAAAAGCATTTCTATTTAAAAAGTAAGAAAGGAAAAAATTAAATAAGGAGGAATGATGACCAAAACCAAGTTAATTGAGGAATACCTTGAATACAGAATAATTAAATTAATTTATTGCAAAGATATAGAAAATGAAAACTCAGCCGGGTCATTTTTGACCTATGTTGCGCATCAAAGGGTTAATTTTATTAACACCAAAGCAGCTGAACCTGATTAACAACCCCTTATTTTGTCTTAAATTTAAAAAAAATGTAACACTTTATCTGACGGGTAGCTAAAGAGCTCATTCATAACACATTAGTAAGCAATGCATAAATATTTTCAGCTTTGTCTTAACATGGAACAACATCTACCGAGTTGGCTGATTAAGTTTTTGTTTAATTGTAATTTATTTGTTATATATCTTGTAAGTCATTAACTTGTTTTACATTGATGAAATTGTAGAAGGTACATAGTGCTTCATAATGAAGATATAAATATCAGTGTGATTAAAAAAGACCTATTATGCCCATTTTCCACAAGGTAATACAGTTCCCTGGAGTCATGGGTAAAATACCACATGCATCAAATACTACAGCGGACATTCCACCCTTCCAAAACAGCTCTTTAAATGCTTATAAGCTGCTGCTAACCCAGTTTCAGAAAGAAAATGGTGTCCCTTTGCAAATATGATTTTGAAGCGAGGGGTGTGTGTGTATATATATATATATATATATACAGTATTTATACAGCAAAATCCGTAGTGTTGCATTAACACCCATTTGAAGTTATATAAACACTGTACGGTGTTAATTCTACATTCTGGGTGCCCATATA
>JAOVVH010000043.1:17145176-17150555 GCA_028566435.1 Scorpiodoras heckelii
AGATTAATATTATAGTACAAAGTATTATCTGATCGGAGTTGAGTATGCTTGCTCATGTTGCTCATGCTTGCACCTTAATGCAGCTTTTCATACAATTGATCATACTATTCTCCTTCATAGGCTGGAGAAGAACGGCCCGCTCCTGGTTTAGATCTTATTTGTCTGAACGTTACCAGTATGTAGGTATAAAAGGAGACATCTCTAAGCTGTGTAATGTAAAATTTGGTGTCCCACAAGGTTCTGTTTTAGGCCCACTACTTTTCTCCCTGTATATGCTGCCTCTGGGTAAAATTATTCAGAGGCATGGTATCAGTTTCCATTGTTATGCTGATGACACACAGCTGTATGTTTCAGCAAAGCCAGATGAGAGACATCATCTTAATAAAGTTGAGGAATGTGTAAAGGACATTTATAAAATAGATGCTAAATAACTTTCTTCTTCTTAACTCTGATAAAACAGAACTACTCGTTCTAGGACCACAGGCAGCTAGAACTAAGCGTTCTGATTTTGTAGTAACTCTGGATGGTAGTTCAGTCACTTCCTGTGAACCAATAGAAAGAAGATCTTTGTGTGATTATTGACTCCAGTCTTTCATTTGACACTCATGTAGATAATATTACCAAGACAGCCTTTTTCATCTTAGAAACATTGCTAAGCTAAGAAATACATTGACACTCCATGATGGTGAAACACTAATTCATGCCTTTTTACTTCTAGATTGGATTATTGTCATGCCTTGTCTGGATGTTTCGGCAGGTGTACTCGTAAGATTCAGTTAGTGCAGAATGCTGCAGCCAGAGTTCTTACTAGAACTAAAAGATATGATCACATCACCCCTGTCTTATTTACACTTCACTGGCTTCCAATTAAATTCCGTAATGACTATAAACTTCTACTACTGACGTCTAAAGCTCTAAATGGTATTGCTCCACTGTATCTAAGTGAACTATTAATATTGTATGATCCACCTTGCCTACTTCGATCAAAAGGTGCAGGCTGCTTGCAGGTTCCTAGAATAATGAAATTTACAGTGGGTGGCAGAGCTTTCTCTTACAAAGCCCAACAGTTATGGAAAAGTCTTCCAATTAATTTTCGGGACTCTGACACAGTCTCAATATTTAAGTCTGGGCTCAAGACATATTTGTTTAGTCAAGCATTCTGTTTATAGTTTTAGTTCCTCTTAGATAAAGGTGCAGATCTGGAGGGTTCATGGGAACTAGAGTGTTTGGTAAACTGAGATGTCTGGATGCTTCTGTCTCAGGGAGACCTCATGTCTGTGTTCCTTCTGGATCTCCCTTTTAGTTATGCTGCTTTTACTAGTCTTACCGGAGTGTGCACTCTAACACACTCCATAATTCTTAAGTGCTCTTGTCTAATCAATTCTTTTTCTGCTATTTCTCTTTTTCTGCTGAGGTACACACACTACTACTGAGAGAGTGCTGATCCTGACTTCGTCTCCTGATGGTCAACTTACAGACTCCTTTTATAGACTCTTTTTACAGAATGTTAATATGTTATCACCCAAATAAGGATGGGATTCCCTTCTGAGTCTGGTTCCTCTCAAGGTTTCTTCCTCCTATCATCTCAGGGAGTTTTTCCTTGCCACTGTTGCCATAAAACTTATTTAAACTTCATGATTATATCCTGTATTTAATTCTGTAAAGCTGCTTTGCGACAATGTTCCATTGTAAAAAGCACTATAGAAATAAAACTGAATTGAAATTGAATTGAATATTATAGCATGTTTATTCCTTTAAAGCAAACAGAGCAATGTATATTTAATTAGTAATATATGCACTTTCATCATAATGAACATAATGGAATAGGCAACCTCTGTCAATTCATCACCTGACAGCACAAAGAGCGGATGTGCTGTATCTCATTTCCTAAAGTTTCTACTTCATTTTGACAAGTGTAAGAAATAGTGCTAAACCTCTATAGCAGCATACCAATGCTATCATGACCTAAGCAGCAATTTTTTTTTTCAAGAGGCATCATGTCTTACGGAGGAGAGGACATTATTATTAAAATGTTAGTGATCCCCATCTGGGCATTGAAGTACTATTTGTTATCCAATAAATAGGAAGAGAAAATGAACATGACGAGCCCAGGAAGCCCGTGGGTGAAAGGACTGGGTAATGAGTTCCCAGTGTCCACCAGTCGCATGCTGGTGCTGCTACACACTGCATTTTAAAAAGGATGTCATCCATAATGGATGCCACCCCCACCCTGTGAAAACACCTGTAGAGAGTCGGACTGTGCAGTAACACGCTCTTACCATTGCTTATGTGCAGCTTGTTTGGGAGAACTCGAGAAAGGAACATCCAGTAATAACTACAGCAGCCCTCCAACTGGCTTGATATTGATCTAATACATTTTCCATTTCAGAGTGATTAGAGAAAACACCTGAAGCATCTACCAGGTCTATTTCCAGACTTATTTATTTAAGTCTCATTGTTATGCCATGTTTTTTTTTCTGTTTGATCAAAGTAAAGAAAGAATGAATCTATTTTATGTAACTGAGTCCCTTCTGACTGCTTTGTATTGGACTTGACCTAAATGAACTACAACCGATCTAGCTCACTGAACTCTCTCTCTCACACACACCCGTGCTAAAATTGTCTTTCTTGCCCCTATTTCTGACACATTTTTCTATGCAGACAATCTTTTCTCCTTGAACATTGCGTGTTAAATTTATAAAAGTCACCTAATTGCAGGCAGAATTGTAAAATCATATTTAAGGATAGCAGCCTCTTTTTCCGCCATTTACAGTATATAGGCGAATAATCCTATCACATCAGAAGGCTTCTTCTTCTTTATTGCCAAAGTGCATGGCTGTCAGGACTATACACTGCAAGCAAGTGAGTTCCAAAATGAACCAAACCAATCAGCTAACAAATCTGTTTTTCTCATTCTCTCTCTCCTACTCTCTCACGTTTGCTCTCTCTATCAGATTCAGAGGTCTGATAAGCAACACCACACATTCCCTCCACCCTGGTGTGTCTGCAGTGTGGCGATAAGCAAATCAATATCCTGTCACTTCTCATTTTTACTCACCCAATCCTACTCTCTGCACCTTGAGCAAGGTGACAAGGCCAGGTCTGTGGTCTGGCCAAACAAATTCTGCACTTTCTTTCTTTCTTTTTTTGGGGGGTGGGAGAATATTCTCAATCTACATTCTCCGCTTGGTGTAAAGAGCTGAGTGAAGTACAACTCCATGGAATAATGGTTATGGATGGAGATGTTGTGTGATCAGAGTGATGAGAGTCACATAGTCACAGCTAACTGACACAATGGCAGAGGATATGATGTACCCAGTAAAATGACACCCTTACTCATTCAATTACACATTCAGAGCAGGGTGAGTACAAAGGTAGGTGAATAATACCTGTGTGTAAAAGGTATCCTTCATGTCACTTGAATTTTTTATGAATATTCTACTGTGAACCTTAAAGTCACCACTCCACATGGGGTTTCCTCAGTTACAGGATATTTTTGTATACAAATATGTTTGATTTATGGATTATCAAATGACATCTAAGAACTGAAGCTGCTAAAGAATTTCATTAGACTTCATTTAATCTGGAGTTCCTCTTAAAGCATCATGGTGGCCAGACACAGGGCATACACAAAGCAGCTATTTTAAGATCCAATTTAAATAAATACATTTTATATTAGAACAGTCATGATTTGTAACTGTTACCATTTGCAATAGTTCAAATCTCCTGATGCATATGTTTTATGGAATCATCCGTAAAATTGTCCATCCTTAAAAGGGCTCAGATGGCTTAAAAAATCCATTGAGAGTGCCTGTATTCTTATGTAGTATTACTACCTGGACAACTGATTACATACTGTATCAACTGAAGCTGTGGCATCTATACACACACTTCATCAAATTCCATTACTGATCATTTAACCATGAGTTAAATTACTGGCTTAATTACTTTCTGAAATCAGGGGATCTGTGTTATGCATAGACACTAGACTTGCTCAGCTTATCAGTCAGGCATGATGCAACATGACTGTAAGTTTTCAAGGTCTGAAGTAGTCAAAAGCGATTTCATACATATGGAGCAATGTGATCTTTAGGGTGGTGCAGTGCTCTTCGCTGAGCATTAGCATGTTGTCCTCTAGTATTTTCTTTGATAGTTGGAGAAATATTTTTGATGAATTATCATCAAAGTGCCCATAAGGGCACAGCAGTGTGTAGCTGTTTCAGTAGTAACCAATATCCTATATAGCACTGTTTTTATCTTGAGAATGAATATATTAATGTGTAGACATGTATAACTGAAATGCATAAATCCCTACTGAATGCATGGGCTTCTTTTTAATTAATTAACATCTGCCTCATTAATCTGGCTACGCATAAATGCTAGTAGACATCTACAGTTGTAGGTTTCATGGTCATTATTAATTAATTTGTATAAAATTATTATAAAATATTTATTAAATTATGTATAAAATGTACTTGCTTTTGCATACCATCAATGTATTTCTTCCTTTGAGTGGAATATAAATGGAATCTTTAAATCCCCCATTCGCACATTTTTGGGGAAATCCAACTAAAATATAGTTTATACTAACACTATATACTTTATATTTGTATGCAGAACAGAAAACTTTCCTGAATAGTAGAAAATCTCAGCACATGAGAGGTTTTCCCAGGCCACCACACAGATATACTGTACATACGACAGTAAGTCTGTTTTACAATCATGTATGTTGAACTGTAACTGTCGTTACTTTACTGTATAGGTTGAATATTCTTCAAAGGTAACGTAGGGCACACACACTCACACACTAGGGACACTCTAACCTAATATGCATGTCTTTGGACTGTGGGAAGAAACCAGAGTGCCTGGAAGAAACCCAAACAGACATGGGAAGGACATGTAGACTCCACACAGAAAGGACCTAGACCACTCCACCGGGGGATTGAACCCAGGATCTTCTTGCTGTGAGGCAACAGCGCTACCCACTGCGCCACTGTGCTGCCGCAAAGTTAACCAAACAGTAGCATTAATCTGATCAACAGAAATAGAAACATCATTTCCTTTAACTAGCTATTAACTAATGCTAAAAAGAAATATTTACTAACTAGCTAGCAACAGTGATCATTATTGAGCAGTAATGAGTTGCATTCTTTTAAGAGTGCAGCAATTATAACTATTTATCTAACTTAGAAAAGGATGGTTCTCTTTATGCTTATATTTAAGAGTTGCACCACGAATGCACCCCTGTCTTCACCTCTTCATGAGATGTGAATCTTCATACTTGTAGGGCTTTTTTCAGGGGACCAAACAGTAGCATTAATCTGATCAACAGAAATAGAAACATCATTTCCTTTAACTAGCTATTAACTAATGCTAAAA
>JAOVVH010000043.1:17175803-17187508 GCA_028566435.1 Scorpiodoras heckelii
CAGTCAAGTTCTTCCACACCAAACTTGCTCATCCATGTCTTTATGGACCTTGCTTTGTGCACTGGTGTGCAGTCATGGTGGAACAGGAAGGGGCCATCCCCAAATTGTTCCCACAAAATTGGGAGCATGAAATTGTCCAAAACCTCTTGGTATGTTGAAGCATTGAGTTTCTTTGACTGGAACAAAGGGGCTGAGCCCAACTCCTGAAGAACAACCCCAAACCACAACCCCCCCTCCACCAAACTTTACACTTGCATGCGATGTTTGCAGGTGGTGTGCAGCTTGTTGTAAAGTTCACCAGCTCACCAGCTACCAGCTACCAGTCTGATGGAGTACCCAGCCCAGTAAGAGTGGTTCATGGTCAATGCATCTCACCTGAAGCAGCAATCTCCTACCCGTATTTTGCTATTATTAAGGACAGGCTTTATTGGGTGATGCAAGGCACTCACACTGAAGAGATTGCAACCAGTTTTTGGTTCCTAAGACCCATCTGGAAATGTTATTCCAGGCAGCTCATCATAATCCGATGGTGTGGCACTTAGGGCAGGACAAAACGCAAAACTATGTTTTAGCCTATTTCCATTGGCCAGGCATTTGTGGGGATGCTTGTAGGTGGTGTGCGGCTTGTTGTGAATGTCAGCTGGTGAATCCCCTGGCCACCACAAATGGCACTGTGTCCTCTTCCATTAATTGGGGTCCCTTTTGAAAGAACTGATTGAATTGATGTGATTAAAATACAGCCATAGTTTTTTGACATGTTCTCATCCCTACCTGGTCTCACTAACCTCATAGAACACCACATTGAGACAACCCCAAGGGTGGTGGTTCACAGATGCCCCATTGCCTCTCTGAACATAAAAAACAGGTAGTAAGGGAGATGCTCAAGGCCATGCTCAATATGGGAGTAATAGAAGAGTTGTACAACGAGTAGATCAGCCCAGTAATTTTAGATCTGGTCCACTTCTTTCTCAGCTACCATAAATTCAAAGTGATGTCTAAATTCAACACTTATCCTAGGCCTCGCATGGATGAACTACTCGATGGGCTAGATGCAGCTCACTTTTATTTGACACTGGAGTTAACTAAGGGAAACAGAGGGATGGGGCCATTTTGACCCAAGTGGTGGAGGGAGAGGGACATCTGGTGCTGTACATAAGTCGCAAGCTGTCAGGGCAGAAATGAAATTACAGCACCATCAAAAGGGAGTGCATGGTGATTAAGTGGTGATAACACTCTACATAAAGGTAGCACTGTCCATAAGTATGATGCCATCTAAACTATCTATTTTATTGCAATAGGAGTCAAGTAACACAAAATTAGAATGGAAAATGTTATAACGTTGCAAACTGTTATAACACTTCTATGTCATTAAATGTCCATTAAATTATTTGATTTAGCTATGACATAAAAGTAAAGCAGGAAAGCAGTCTGTTGGAATTAAGTATTACAAATATGTATGTAGGTATCACCTGTCATGTACGGCTTATGTAGTTTTCATGCAGTTTTTTAAATACTACCATTAAATGAGCCATTACCACTGTTGCACACAAGCATTGTAGAAAATGGTGCTTCATCCCTTGAAGTAAAAGTATTATAAAGTATTTTTAATAATATCCTATTGTACCCAAATATAGACACTTTTAGACATATGCACAATATTTTAACAATATTTATTCAGAAATACTACACTACTGTGAGTACCTGTAATATAAAAGGACAAATTTCATATTAGAAACAGAAAGAAAAGTTTTAAGAATGGTTTTAATAATCATTTTTTTAATAATAACTTTCAAGTTAGTGTACCAAAGATTTCCCCAGTGTTTGTCCTAGTCCATATTTATTTGTCACATATCATTGCAGCAGGCACTGGCAACACAGTGTCAGTGTTCCAGAGGGCAACATTCCCAAAAGACCTAATATGCTGTAATAGTTTGCTGTGTAGGACTAATTTTTGGTGCTACTGTCAGATAGTTAGTTGCATACAGCTACAGTACATCATGCAATACAATAAACATGCAGTGTAATATATAGCAACTATTTCAGCAAAAGTAAGTTAATAGCTGAACTACATACTTCCAGAATATGACCCAAAAAAGCTTTGCATGCTACATTTTAAGTTCCAATATATGTTTATTTTTGATTTTGTGTTTTCTTGGTTATCATTAAGTTTATTTCTGTTGTAATTCTGTGTACATTTACATATTCAGCATTACTGATTAGTCAGTTCAGCTGATCTGAAGCAATTTTGTGTGGCATTTCATCATCATCCCACTGATTTCTTTCTATCTCTAGGCCTTCCCAGGCAAACAATGGAAAAGGCAGAATTAGAATTGCTTTATTTGGTTTGGCAATGCCACATTACGAAACTAGGATTTCAGCAGAAGTGTGTTCAAGTCCCTGTATCAGCAGACGGCGTGGGATCAAACCCTGTGGGAGCAAGAAGTCTGTCCCACTCACACTTCAGCAGAACAAGAAAGCAGTCAGGCTTAAACCAACAGCCAGTGGGATTTACATCTTAGCTCAAGATTAATGAAGTGATGGCTGGGAGTGAGCACATCCCTTGTCACCATGCCATGGAGTCTGTGACCCAGCATCCGCCTCTTTCCACACCTGGAAGACTGTCATTTCACAGATGTCATAAATGACAGATGCATGCTGACAAACCTTCCAGGTAAAAGAAGACACAATTAGCAGCCCCATTGGACAGGCTGAGCATCAATTTATTTGAGCCCTGGTATGACAGGCCTGGCTGATGCCACTCTATTTTGTGTCAGCGAGATGCCTGGGACTTATTTTGCACTGTCTCTCTTATCTAAGTCTTTTAAGCTATCCATCTTGTGGAGCTATGGCCGATGACTGTGTTCTATCTCCTTGCCCTGACTGCTGTGGTTGGCATGTGAACAGGCACTCTGAACTAGATTAGTCTTTCTAATAAACAATTATTTCTGTAGGGCACTGTTGCAATGGGGAGGGGATGGATAAATACACTCATGGTACAGTGATTGATTGGGTCCTCGTTGACAGCTTCCACTGGGCTTTTTTACATTATCCAACATCAGCAATACCATCAAATCAATTTATTTGAAACCATTCTCTCCAGAGCAAGTGGGAGTCAGTGAGGATGAGAGTGAGAGAGAGTAAAAAAGCAAGCGAGAAAGAAAGCAAGCAAGCGAATGGGAAATGTGCTGCAGCAGGACCTTGGAGCTGGCGTGTCTCTTATTGATTATCACGACAGTGCTGTAAAACAAGGTCTTCTGGTTGTGTGTCTATTGTAGATGACAGCACTGGGAATGTTGTGTTGCACTGTGTTGCCTGTGATTGGGTTTCAGGGTCAGAGCCACTGGCTAGAGCAGCTTGCTTTTTTGTGGAGAAGCATCTATATAGAACGGCGGCTCAGGCAGGTCAAAGAGGCGAGATTGTGTGGGTGTGTGTAGCCACAAATCCGAAGACTCCAGCGTCGCCTCTCTGGGATTAGTGCACAGCCAGAGGGAGAGTGTAGTGTGTACAAATTTAAAGCCAGCAAGATGTCTCGGGCCCAGATGAAAGGATCGAATTGCTCAGTCATGAAACTTTGTTCTTCCTGTAGTGCACAAAAAAAGAAAGTCAGCTTCTTACCCCCATCAAAATTTCCTTTCTTTTCATTATGCAGTCTTGGTATAATCATAGAGTAGCTTCCTCAGAAAAAGATCAGAAAAACTTAAAAGCACAATGATTTCTTAACATTCATCTAGAAGGCTGGTGTCTTCAATGGAGAGGATTTTTTTCTTTTTATTGGTGACTAAAGATTATGAATGAGGGAAAGGCATGCTGAAGTTGGAAGGTGTGAGGAATGGCTTCAGAGCTCTGCAGGGAAGACAGCATGAGATTGTTCATTAGAAGCACCATAAGCAATTCCACATGGTTGGTTCATTTGTTTAAAAATTTTCATCCATAATGCTGAATCTGACTGATTCACAGAGAGGTTTCTTGCATTAACATACTGTTTTGCATTTCCCAGAGCTGTATCATCACAGACCTCCACCTCTAGCATCAGATTTGACTGATTACATGAGTTTATAGAATACTGGGGCCACAGGGAGTGAGCGCCTGAGGTGGATAGGGCTCTCAGGGCTGTGCTGGAGAACCTCCTACAGTGACTGATAATTGCCACAGCGATTAACCGTGCAGAGTAACGTGCAAGCCTGGATAAAGCTTATTATGGCCTCTCTCATTGCAATATCTATTTATGGCTTGTTTTAATGATAGCTTTTCTCCTGTGAGTTTTTCGAGGTGATTTCCATAGTCCTTAGTTCGTGCCTTACTAATGGTCACCACAAAAAATACTAACTTCAGATTAGAACAGCAGCAGCTCATTTGAGCCCAGTTCCTTGACCTCTCCAATGCACTGATGCTTTTGTGCTCTGACATTAGACAAGCAATTACCATGCATTTGAATGAGACATCGTTGGCAAGTAAGCAGGGGGCTATGATTGAAACCGGCACTTTCATTGCCGAGCTTGCTTGCAGTCTTTTATTCCACACGCTATTTTAGCTCTGCTCTGTCGGCATCAGACTGCAGCTTTGGACAGCCAGGCTCAGTGAAGCTCGCAGGAGTCAGGATGCATGAATAGTTTGCCAGGTCCTCACAGAGGGGGAGCCAGGAGATAATAATGGGTGGAACGTGAGGAACCATGCATGTCGTGCGAAAGAATAATTGCTGCCTTTTCAAGAACACAGCACTAATTGCTTCACTGTGGTTGGAGAAGCTTCATGTTGAAGAGAGGCTGGCACAAAAGGCTTGTTGAGCCGTTGCTCAGACAAAGTTGCCCGGGGAGCTTGAGCTGGAGCTGAGCATCCCATCTCTTCCACCTGCTCCAACAAGAGATATTTCAGATACTTTCAGCCTGAGCTTCGTTCGCTCACTCAGCACTTCTCGCCAACTACAGCAGCCATCAAGGGACCTGACCTCTCATTAATGCGGGGGCTTTAAGCTGGGATAGTTTTTACCAGAACCAAAAATAAAGTACTCTGAGGATTTGAATCCAACAAACTTCGACCTCCTGTGGTGTTAAGCTCAGTGAATCATTTCTCATTGATTTGTATTGCCTTTAATAGTCCACCAAAAATCGATGAAGAAATCCTTTCAACAAACCTTTAAGAATATGAAGAATTTTTCATATTATTTCCATCATGTTTCCTACTCTTCATTTTCAATGGAATTTGCCATGCAGTCAACCACATGTACAAAGCCTCTTAGTGAGCTGCAGGCAGAATGCTCTATAGATGACTGCTTGTATTCCCCTTATTGCTGTTTTATGACAAGGTGATTATGTTCATCTCCACATTGCGTGTCAGGCCATCTCTGATGCTGTACACGCAGCTGGGGTGCAGATCTCCAACGTATTCTGCTGTCTGAGCTTTGTGCCCATCAGAGCAGGCTTAGAATACTGCCGTCTCAATATGAAGGGGAACAGATTATGTCATGTCACTATCTAGCTATATCCCTTCCAAATCCTCCTTCATCACACCTTTCGAGTCTCATATATCAGAGTATTCCCATTAGTCTTATCTTCTCTGCTCTTGGATAAGGCCTTCTCTTGGATGTCTGATGCCATATACTGGTAATATATTGTTTAATGAATGAACTACTAACCTTGTAGCCAAAGAATTATCGCATTCTAAAATCACTGTGCTTTGGTAGATTTTTGTGTCACTCCATGGAATATCTTATGCTACATTTTTTTTTTACCACATACATAACCAGAGTAGTTTATGAATTATGCATGCTTATGCTCTCTTTGAAGTCGTAATACATTTTGTAGTCAGTCTTTGTGTCTCAGCTGTATGTTCTGAAAACAGATTTTACTTTACATCAGAATGCCAGTGTCACTACTGCTCTCTGTGTGTTCATAGTTTGTTGGGCAAATCCTTTGTTTCTTACTTTGTCCTTGTGGTGCCCAATTCAATAACACCACTGCAGACAGCAGAAGGGAAACAGTAAATATGACATAGTAATAGTCATTGGTTTGGCAGCAGACTGAAGAAGCTCCTTTACTAGTTTGGTAGAATAGTGGGACTGGCATCTTATGAGGTAAACCAACACAAGGCCATGGCCTTTATTGCTGTGATAGCTTGAGCATATGAACAACTGCTGCAGGTCTGTCTGCTTCTCTAATATACTTTACTTTTTCTTTTTTTCAAATGTATAAGCTTGTTTTTCTCCTGCCAAATATTTTTTTCTGTTCAGTTAACTGTTTGCTCCTTCCTAGGGATCAGGCAAACGTTTCTGGGATGCCATTAAACAAATGAAAGTTGAAATGACTACTCATCTGGACTCCAATATTGAGAACATCCAAACAGATCTTGACAGTACTCATGGATCTCTGTCTTCATTGTGTGAGCAAATTACTGAGCTCGAACAAAGGGTGAGCTCAAATGAGGATAACATTGATGACTTAACAAAACACATATAAATACTTGAAAAAGAAAATGCCTACCTTAAAGATAAAGTTCATGACGCTGAATATATGTGAAATTTTATTTTGGCTGGCCTTCTTTTGGATAATGCTATGGTGATGTGTCAGTGTTTGTTATAAACTGTGAAGTCGCTGACATCAGTTGCAGTTGAGAATGTCATAGGTTATCCATTGTTGTTTAAATATTGTTTAACCATGGAATGCTAGATGTTCTTATACTTCTTGATATAATTAAATGGCCCTCTTTCCATTTTTCCCTTTTTTATACTGGAAGCCACACATACACAATATTGCCAAAACTATTCACTCATCTGCATTCACATGCATATGAACTTGAGTGACATCCCATTCTTAATCCATAGGGTTTAATATGATGTCAGCCCACCCTTTGCAGCTATAACAGCTTCAACTGTTCTGGGAAGGCTTTGCATAAGGTTTAGGAGTGTGTTTATGAGAATGTTTGACCATTGTTCCAGAAGCACATTTGTGAGGTCAGACACTGATGTTGGAAGGCCTCCGCTCTAATTCATCGCAAAGGTGTTCTATCTCTGTGCAGGCAGGTCAAGTTCTTCCACACCAAACTCGCTCATCCATGTCTTTATTTACTTTGCTTTGTGCACTGGTGTGCAGTCATATTGGAACAGGAAGGGGCCGTCCACAAACTGTTCCCACAAAGTTGGGAGCATGAAGTTGTCCAAAGTATCTTGGTATGCTGAAGCATTAAGAGTTCCATTCACTGAAACGCGCCAAGCCCAACTCCTGAAAAACAACCCCACACCATAATCCCCCCTCCACCAAACTTTACACTTGGCACAATGCTGTCATTCAAGTACCCTTCTCCTGGCAACCCCCAAACCCAGAATCATCCATCACATTGCCAGATGAAGAAGCATGATTGGTCACTCCAGAGAACACATCTCCGCTACTCTAGAGTCCAGTGATGGCATGCTTTACATTACTGCATTGCCCTTGGTAATGTATGGCTTCCAGCAGTGCTGCTGTAGTTTTTAAACACCTCAGTGTCACTGCTGGACTGAAAATAGTCCATCAACCATAATCAAATTAGTTAAAGGTTTAAAGATTATTCAGCTTAATATCAGGAGCCTTGTTTAAAAAAACTGATGTGCTCAGAGCCTGGGTTTCTTATTACACCCCCAACATTATCAATATTTCTGAGTATTATTTTTCATGATAAACAGTTAAATATTGGAAATAATTATAGGCATCCCTCTGCTCTGACTGATTCTACAAGGTGTATTTTATGAATTTTATAAATTCAGAGATTTATAAAAAGAAGCAAAATGAAATTATTATTTTGGGTGACTTCAACAGAAACTGGCATTCCTCTTTCAACAATAGAAACTTATTTGGTAGCAAAAACTTTACTCAGTTGATTAATGAACCCACTAGAGTAAATGATATGTGTATTGGATATTTGTAGCTAATCCTGAAAGGATAATTCAATCTGGTGTTAAATCTGATTGTTTAAGTGATAATTCTGTCATATTCTGCATCTGGGAAATTTAAATTTGAGTGAGACAATTCAACAATATTCATGTGGATTGTTTTATACAAAACATTTTTGGAATAGATTTTTAATATCATTTGGGGTAGATTTCAGTTAATAACTTTTGTTGATGATGTGTGGACTTTATTTTACTCCAAAGTTTTTACCATAAGAGTTAAAGGTAGACATTTGCCCTAGATCAGGTCACATTTAATTACCTTTTCATACAAAGGGATAAAGCCTGGGCCAAATACTGCTTATCTAAGGGTTCTGCTCATTGGGAAACCTACATACATTTGAGGAATTTATGGAAGACCAAAACAAGAAATGCAAAATCCAAAATACTATGAAGATTGACTTTCTCAGGATTTTTATAGTCCTAGACAGATCAACTGAATAGTATTCTCAGTAAAACTAACAAAATCTTTATAAACCAGATAAACATTAATAACAAAATTATTTCTGATCCATTATTTATTTACCAAGTGTTTAATCAACTATTATGGTGTATGTGTGGTTCCTATACCTATAGTACAATTTGTTACTAAAACTCTATAACTTCAAATTAGAGCTGTCAAACGTTTAATTTTTTTAATCGTATTAATTGCACGAATAATTTGCTTAATTGCACGTTAATCGTGGGTTTAACACACATTTTGATTTGCATTGTACATGCAAGTAGGCATCGTAGGGCCATTGAAAATGTTGTTGCCGTTTATCAGTGGTCTATTTTAAATGAAACAACTTTTGAATGTTGCCTCATTGTTCACTTGACTTTATTTCATAAAAGTAAAATATTAAAGATAATTGATGTCTTATACATTTTTTTATTTAAAGGGAATTTTCACAGTGTGTAGGGAGCTAGGGAATATGGGTATATCACTTCACGGGAAGTTCCGTTGTGCTGCTGCTACATGATTAGCTGATTAGATTTTACCCCAGAGACTTGCCGTGGCAACGGAAGGGAAGGAGTTTGTATATGTATGTGGATCTGTAGCCTTTGCCGTCTCCATCACTCATTAAACTGATGTAACATACAAAAATATAGTAACTCAAAAAGACCTACAACTTCTTCATTCTCCATTGTTCCTTTCAATCTTTAGCAATGTTTATGACAGCGAACAAGCTAGGAGATCCTAACATTCAGCATTATGTTCACTGATGGCTCAGCTGGTTTGCGTAATGTAACAAGTTTTTAATCTGCGTTAAAATTTTTTTAGTGATGTTAATTTTTTTTCTTGTGATTAATTCTTTAACACATTAATGAACACATTAATACATTAAAGAATTCATCACACCTAAAAAATTATTTGACTAATTAAAAAATTATTTGTTAATTTGGCAGCACTACTTCTAATGCTTAATTTTTTTATAAGAATTTTGCCTACTGACATTTTTTAGTTAAAAGTAAGTGGTAGTGCTGGGCCAGATGGTTTGGAAGCCAAATGTCTTAAACTTGCTGTTCATGTTATAATGTAATGTATCCCTTTGCAGATTTATTTAACTTGTCTCTGTCTACTTGTTCAATTCCATTCATATACAAAAGTGCCTCCTCTTTTGAAAGGTGGAGACCCATCTGATGTGAATAATTACCTAACAATTTCTATCATTATTCTATTAGTGTTAAAATCTCTGAGAAACTTGTTTTAAATCAATTATTACAATATATCAATTTATTCAATACATTATCTCCATCCCAATCTTGTTTTAAATCTAGCTTTTCCACCACCACAGCTCTTCTAAAATTCACCAATGATGTGTTTTCATCTTTGGATAGAGGGCAACTCAATTATGTGCAATTTTTATTACAGGTGTTTTTGATAATGTTGATTACTATCTCCTTCTTGTTAAACTCTGTTCAGTTGGTTTATCTCAAAATGCA
Source organism: Scorpiodoras heckelii (assembly GCA_028566435.1). Taxonomy (NCBI): domain Eukaryota; kingdom Metazoa; phylum Chordata; class Actinopteri; order Siluriformes; family Doradidae; genus Scorpiodoras; species Scorpiodoras heckelii. The sequence continues at coordinate 17,185,648 of JAOVVH010000043.1, forward strand.
CTTCTATGGTTTAATGCCTATCTTCATAACAGACATTAGTGTGTGGTTTTTCAAGGCTCTCAGTCAGACTATAGCTAATTGCTGAAAGGGTTGTTCTTGGGACCACATCTTTTTTCTATTTTTATTAATGTTCTACCTCAAATATGCCTTGTTTATCTTTATGCCAGTAAAACCGTTATTTACACTTCTAACTCTGATGCGTTACAAATCCAGAATTCTTTACGAGCCAATTTTAATTTGGTCCAAATCTGGTTTCATAAAAATAAACTCAAACTGAATAACAAGAAGTCCTGTGCCATGGTGTTAGGGACAAGACACAGTCATTCATATGCCTTTGATTTGCATATTAGTTTTATTGAGGGGTCACCCCTCGAGTGCACAAATTCACTCAAATATCTTGGACTTTGGATTGACCCTGAACTGTCCTTTAAGCCCCTTATTGATTTTACTATAAAAAGAACATATTGGACCACTTTATCATTCAATGAATTGTTTTACATTTCAAGTCAGAAAAAGAATAGTTTCTCAGTTGATACTACCTATTATTAATTATGCTGACAATGTCTATCAGAACACATCTGACATTTATCTTAGGCCTTTTCATGTTCTATTTAACTCCTCATGTAGACTTGTTTTTAGGTGCCCATAAAGAACTCAAAATAGTGTCGTGTATGTTACAGGTTTTTTAATATGTAGATCTTTATATCTACTCAGGCATGTGCAACATCCCATTTTTGTCCCTAGAATTCTCAAAGAATTTGGTCGAAGGTCTTTCCAATAAAAAGCTCCTTCTGATAATCTTCCTTTTTAACTGAGATCTATTACCTCTTTGCACTGCTTCAGGACGTTAATCTTTCTAATTTTTTTTATCTTAAAAAACATGTTTATGTTTTTAATTTCTACATATTTTTAGTCTTCAGTGTGTGTGGTCTCTCTCTCTCTCTCTTTCTCTCTCTCTCTCACTCTCTCTCTATAAAATCTCTATCAAAATGTGCGTTAAAACCGCGATTAACGCGTGATAAAAAAAATTTATCACGCAATTAACACGATTAAAAAAATTAATCGCGTGACAGCACTAATATATACTGCTCAAAAAAATTGAAGGAACACTTTAAAAACACATCAGATCTCAATGGGGAAAACTTCATGCAGAATATCTTTCCTGATATGGACTGGGTAATGTGTTAGGAACAAAAGGATGGCACATCATTTGATGGAAATGAAAATTATCACCCTACAGAGGGTTGAATTCAAAGACACCCGAAAAATCAAAGTGAAAAAATGATGCAGCAGGCTAGTCCATTTAGCCAAAATTCCATTGCAGCAACTCAGAATGGTACTCAGTAGTTTCGAATAAGACGGCAGATGGTGTTCTGGGGGATCTCCTCCCAGATCTGGACAGCAGTAAGGGTGCCATTGTCTAGCCTGTAGAGGTCTGTGCATCCTTCCAAGGATATGCCTTCACAGACCATCACTGACCCACCAACAAACCGGTCATGCTGAATGATGTTGCAGGCGACATAACATTCTCCACGGCAGCTCCAGACCCTGTTACATCTGTCACATGTGCTCAGGTGAAACCTGCTCTCATCTGGGAAGAGCAGATTGCGCCAGTGGTGGATCTGCCAATTCTGGTGTTCTATGGTGAGCTCTATGGTGCTGGGCAGTGATCACAGGGCCCACTACAGGACATTAGGTCTTCAGGCCACCCACATGAAGCTTGTTTCTGATTGTTTGGTCAGACACATTCACACCAGTGGCCTGCTGGAGGTCATTTTGCAGGGTCTGGCAGTGCTCATCCTGTTCCTCCTTGCACAAAGGAGCAGATACCGGTCCTGCTGAGGGGTTAAGGACCTTCTAC